>CAUOFW020001058.1:741229-879056 GCA_963454935.2 Ilex paraguariensis | reverse complement strand
CCCCCCCCCCCCCCCAAAAAAAAAAAAAAAGACATCCAAATCCAATTTCAATTCCTTGGGTTCAAATTAGCTAGAAACACTACCCCCTTCAAAGTTTAATTAAACTCTCACGCCATCGTTCCACCACCACTAAATAACTACTTGACACCCACCAAACACAACCATAACAATCAATTAACCCAAAGTATGCTCGAATCTCAACCCGTTTTAAAATCCGAAAATCTACTAAACTTTAAAACACAAATTCATGCATTGATACTAAACCAAATTAAAATTTAATTACATGAATAGATTCCTAGCATCATAATTAGTCTAGTAGTATACCTCTTGAAGCTCGAAGATCACTCTATAGAAATCCAAAATTTTAAAGTCTAAGCTTTCTCTCTCTACATTTCTCCTCTCTCTCCTATCCATTGTTTTCCCTTCTCTTCTTTATACTCCATAGCTGTTGAGTCATGCTGCTCCAAGCAACTGTGTGGAGTTCATGCAGCCATGAAGGAGCTCCAGTCGGCACCTTGCAAAGCTAGAAGATTTGAGATGTTTCCAATGGCAATTTGGTAATTTCACTATTTTTTGCTAATTTCAAAAATTAATTAATAAATTTTTTTTCAAAAATTACACATATATTAAATCAAGCACTAGAAAATTATTAATTAAATTTTTGGACATCAAATTGACATCCAATTTGATCCGTTAATGCAACTCCTGCACCCCAAACTACCCGGTATACGCTAACCCAAACTTGCCTGACTGCACATCCTAGCTCGTTTCTCTTCACCAATCATGTTCTTACACCTAAGCACCCCCTATCTACTTGCAGATTATCAACACGCTATTATTTCATGCTCCAGCTCTCTAGACTCTAAGCCCCTAATTGCACTCGTACACTCACTTATGTCCCAATTCTCGATCTCCAAACACCATGTCGTTACAACCTAGCCCATTATTCTCTCATTCTCTTCTCCCATTCTCCTCTCTCATTCTCTTCTAACCCTAACCTTAATATATCAATTATTGTTTTAACTTGGTATCAGAGCAATTAATCCAAGACAAATAACAATCAAACAATAGTGCATAAGACTCTAACAATAGAAAACTTTTGTTTTATGGCCAACAAAAGAGTAAGAAAAACTCGACATTTGATGGTTGAGGCAACAAAGACAACAAGTGCTTACAAAAAGGAAGCATTCCAAAATTAAAATAAACAATTTTCTAAGCTAATAATGTGACAGAAGAAGCAAGGATTACCACCATGAACCTACACGAAGGCTAGGGTTAATTCAATCTTCATTCTATCGGCATTTCTCTAAATCTCTGAAGACTGCCAGCGACAATTCTGAAACTCCCAACATCTGTTCATCTGCACTATAGTATGGATTTCTAGCAATGATGCTCCAAAGATCTACATAATTTTGAGCTCTTTCGAAGGATCATTTTGCTACTGAACTTTTGGGGATTTGTGGCACACAATGAAAAAAGGGGTTCATCCTGACGTCTGCGATATTTTCCCTATGGAGATTTCTTCAGCAAATGTATTCAAGCATGATGTAGTGAAAGAACTAGGAATTGCAAACCAGATCACTGATCCTAAATCGCAGTTGCAAGTTAAATAAAGAAGGTGAGATGGTAGCTTCAGTTAATGAATCTGAATCCACTCTGGTTTCTAAGGTATCTGTGGGTAACGGTGATGAACAAATAGCTGCCTGTTCCAATAAGTGTGAGGTTAATGTTAACATTGCAGACTGTCGTACTTTAGAATTAATATTGTGGACCCAATGAATCTCAAGAATTTGAACCAAAAAGAAAAGGAAGCAAAATTTTAGTTCAACTCCTCCTTACCGTTGTAATGCTTTGAAGGGGCATAAAATGATTACGGATGATTGATACAGTTAATGAGGGCACATGTCCTAAAGCATATGACAGTAAACAAGCGCAGGGGCACGTGGGGAACTACAACCTCCATTACAACTGACCAGATAGACGGCTATAGTACTCGGCCAAATAGGTTGAGCTGTCAATGTGACCGAATAAAAAGAAAGACAGAGCAAACCTCGCAATTAGCCGTCTAAGCAAAACCATTCAGTAAATAAAATAGCTAGGCTATCCCAATCAATCAAAGATAGGGCTAGAATGATTAAGAACATTACCTGAATCGTAGGTGAGCGTTATCAGCAAACCCTAACTAATGATCAAATGACAAAAGATCTGGGACAAATCCCAACATCAATCGAAAGCAATCTAACAAATAACTTGATGTGCCACCTCATATAGCCAATCGTCTAAAGTTTTGGCAGGACAGTTGAAATGCAACGCTATAAATACTAGGTGATGCTCGAGTCTAAGATATGCACTTCTAATTCTGCAAACTTCATTACTTTCTTTCAGGGTCCTACCTAACTTTAAACATCGAGGTGCCTCCAATTGGCCGACTCCCGATCTTAGGCAATTTATTCGTTTTGTAGAACAAACGGTGCAACCCTTGTTCACTCCTTTCCCAATTAAACTACAACCGGAAAGTAAGAAATTTTTCCTCTTACAAGCTTATTGCTCAAAAAACATGAGATGGACTTGAATTGATCAAAGGTTGGCTAATGACAAAGGTTTTTTCTTCAAATAATGTTATTGACTTGGCAAGAAATAAAGTCCCAGAATGAGGTCCCTGGTTATTCAGAGGTAGACCACTGATTCTTAAATGATGGCACCCAAAGGTTGAACTATTTAAGGATTCTCAAATTAAAATCCTAGCTTGGGTTAAACTTCATGATGTTCCTCTTCAATATTGGAATGATGATGGTTTAAGATACATTGCAAGTGAGGTTCTGTAAGGAGTTTCCAACGGAACTTTACCAGATTCCCAGTCGTACATATTCTAATGAGGGGTGGTTAGATATTGTTGGTATCATAGCTAAGGTTTGAAGTTCTATAGACTAATAAGAGCAAGATTTTACTTGGCCGATGTAATTGGACCCACACGCCTACTATCCACAACCCCCCTTCTCTTTCTCTCTCTCTCTCTCTCTCTCTCTCTCTCTCTCTCTCTCTCTAACAATCAAAATCGAGACTGTCAATTTTAACTCCTTTTTATTTTTTTTTGTTCCCAATGGTCCCAAATTGATACCACTTTTTCTATTTTAATCCAATTATTTTAATTATATAATTTTTATTATTCACCACATAATCTAATTAAAACATATTTGTATCTATATCTATATCTATATCCTTATAGTAGAAATTACTTATCGAACTTGTATAATTATCAAGAAGAGAATAATAATGATTTCGAGCATCATCACCATTCAACATGACAATGATTTTGGCTCAGTATGGTTCTTAAATGCTTCCACTACACATAGATGATGACAAATATTTTTCAGTAGTGCCCTTATTATTCATTTTTGTAATGATTGATGAGTTAAATAATGCATTTTGGGAGATATGATGCATAGATGATGATGTTTACATTTATTACTATTTTTTCTGATTTTTTCAAAAAAAATTGAGTCTTCTATATAGCGTTTTAAGCGTATCAACTGAGACACCGTAACCGATGTGTCTCAATGGCCCCCGAGCCGAGGGCTGATATCGTGACCTTGAACCATGCCACAGATCCACTAGACTCAAACTCAAGAATCTTTCAATTTGGAGATCATAGGACTAAACAGTAGCTAAGGATAACATATAAAACCAAACAGATCACTCGATAACTCTAATGAACTTTAGTCATAATGCCTAATTTAGTCTACATGTTCATCTATAGGATCTCAAACCTAAACTCTACTAGTCTACAAAACCTTACACTTTTAATCTCATTAGTCTAGAAAACCAAAACCAAAACAAAAACAAAAAAAAAAAACAAAAACAAAAACGATAACATAAAAACCCAAAGTCTCATCTGAGACTTAGTCAAATCAGGCGCGAAACGAAATCGGAGAGAGGTGACAGGCGAAACGAGAGAGAGGAAGGGAGACTCTGTGCATTGGGTGGGCTGGATCTGTTTCGTTGGGTAATTGTCGAGGCTTCAACGATGCTAGGGCTTGAGGCTTTGGTCTGAATTTGGAAGATTGGAAGGCTACTCCTGCTAATCTACTACGGCTATGAGATTCTCTGATGAAGAAGAAGAATGGCTTATGCTGAGGCGATGGTTTACAGGTATGTGATATTTACTACCTCTTAATCTGTTTATATAATGGGAAAAAGGGGGGAAGGAGTCTATTTAGGGTTCATGCTAATACAAATTGCATGTGAAATTTTGTTGATCATCTTTATTTCTTATCGATTTATTGTGTTTTGGATTTTTCATGCAAGACGGGTTTGTTTGCACTTTACAGATTGTTCTACTTTCCATTATTTTTTATCTTCTTTATTTCTTATCTATCACATCTCCTTGCCTTTTTCTTTTTTGGCATTTTCTTTACTGGGATGATTATGGGTTCTGTGGTTGGAATCGGAAGTGAATTGGTAAATCGTTCGAGTTGTACCAATTTTGATCAAGACACATCCGAATCAAACTCAACTCGAGAATTTTCCATAACAGAGATAAATATCATATCGGTAGTGGCAGAGGCGGATATGACTCAGTCGAGTCGTATTGGTCTTGGCCGATACCTGGAACTATGATCTATGGAGTATAAGAGTCTCGAGTATGGGTCTAGAGCAAAATCGATTATAAAATGATTTCCTAGTTATAAATTGTTTGACATCAAAAGTTATTATTTCTGATGGAGTTTGATAATGTTCAGTTATTAATATGCTACCAGAACTCATAATAGAGTTTTGAGAGGAACAATTCAAGGATCGAATACTAATAAGAATAAGAATACATATAATGGTGAATTTCACTTTACAACCTAAAAGATTTAAAAATTCTCAATTTGCACCCTAATAGATTAAATTTTCCACATCGCATCCTTGATGTATTAAAAGTATTGCAATATGACTCTTTTGTCAGCTTTCGTTACTTATTCTGTCAAAATAATCTTTTCGGGTGCAAAGTAAAAAATCTTAAATATTTTGAGGTGCAAAGTGAAATTTTTCTTACATATAAATAACTTATGGAAGCTTCCAAGGTGATGATAATTACACCGACATCATTCACTTACATGAGAAAAACAGCCTAGGTGTTGATATTGAAAGGTGAAAGGTGGATATTAGAATGTTGACGCTCATAGTGAATAAGCATAAAACAAAATTGTCAATTATAGAGGATCATTGTATTACCCAGTGGACACTTTACCTTGAGTGATGTCTAACTTTATGTAACACTGGTGTATATAATATTAATTGCTAGAACTCGCACAATTTCATCATCTTGGAGGTTGATTGTGCTAATAGAATTCCTTCCTAGACTTGTTATGTCTGACTTTTTTTGTGAGAATGAATGGATAGAAGTCTAGATTAATACTTGCAAATAAGAGTTTTTCTAATTTTCTTTGGCTATATATATTCTTGTAATCTAGTTTATTGACTTGAGAAAAAGTATTGTTTGTATCCAACAAAACTTTCAAGGTATTAGAGCCTCCTCTTGTAGCGAATTATAATCCCTAAAATCACATCCACCATCACACTCCCTTCTCATCACTGTTCACAGCAGCATTGTTCATCGATTACTATTTTTGGCATTGTTCACGGGTTATTGTTCATCAACACTATTCATGAGGGGTATTGGTCACAGCTACTATTCATCGCGTTGTTGATAGTTAATATTTTGCAACTAAATCATGTCAATGATCTCAAACGATAAGATTTAAACAATTAGTATTCATTTGAATGGCGATAACTATTCGTATATGTCTAATGTAATGAAAAAATAAGTTGCTCAATCGAAGAAGACGGGATTATGTTTCTGGTTTTGAAATAAAACCCTCTAATACCAAAGAAAAAAATTATGACAAATCTGTTGCTAAATGGAAGATGGAGAACGCTCTAGTTCTTACTTGGTTACATAATTCTATGAAACTTAGTATTCGTATGAATTGTTCAAAATTTGACACTACAAAGAAAATACGAAATTATTTAGAAGGCATGTATCCAGAATCCAATTTTGCAAACAATATCAATTAGAGATGAAAATTAGAGGTGCAACACAAGGAGATAAGTCTGTTCAAGAATACTACAAACAGAAGACTACTTAGTAGGATCAGTTGTCACTCATGGAACCATCAAACTTACAGCACTAGATTGTTATGTGCACTACATGGAGAAACAGGGGCCGGTCGAACTTCGTATAGTTCTTAGAGACCAATTCGAGTCTCTTCATGGTGCTATTCTTATCGCACCCCACTACCTACAGTTGATGGAGCTATTCAAGAACTCAACGCTAGGGAGACTAGATTTAAGGTGGCTCATGTTGTCACTTCTTCTCAGTCAATGTTTGTTGCCCCCACTACACAGCCTTCATTGTTTGCCTAATCTATCCGCATATCTCACACAGATTACTAAAAAACCAAAATCACGTGTTGGCATTGATAAATACATCTTTTGTCGTCAAAAAGACCATTGAAAAGTTTCTTGCCCCAAACTTCAAAAGGGACATGCTTCTACTCAATGGTCCTTCTCTCTGGCTTCTATTCGCCCTCCCGTAGCACTAGCAACTTCTACATCAAATCCACCACTATTTCTCCTAGTATTGTTCAGTCAATGATTAAGCAACGTCAAATCTATGTTTGCTACTTGCACTACTGATTCATTTCATCTCTCTGTTTTGTCCATCATTCCTCCAAGTTTGATTGGTTCACATATCTCAGGTATATCATCTACTTGGTTATTTCATTTAGATTCCTCATATCATTAAATCTCCTAATCTTCTCTTACTAATTGTGCATCTCCCTATTTTCCTATAAATATTGTTACCACTAATGAATCTCCAATGCATGTTATTTCTATTGCATCTGTGACTCTGTCTTTGTCTTCCTCTCTTTCTTTCTCGAATGTTTTTTATGTTCTACAATTGTATGTTAGTTTATTGTCAATCAGGAACTCTCTGATTTAGGCTTTTAATGTTTGTGTTTTCTTCTCATGGTTGTGTTGTTCAGGATCGGAAGTCAAAGAAGCGGAGTGGGACAAGGCATAAAGCTGGTGACTTGTACATTTTAGAGCACTTACATATTCCTATGGAGTCTAGGTCTCTCAAATTGTCTTCCATTTGTCTACAAAATAATTCATTCCAATTTTATTTATGGCATTCTAGGTTAGGTCATATGTCTAGTGAGAGTCTAAAGAGTTCAATTTCCTCTGGTATTTTTGGTCAATATATCTCCAAATGAATTCTCTGATTGTAGTGAATGTAAACTTGCCAAGACGTCTGCTTGACCTTTTAATAAAAGTGCTTCATTTTCTACTCCGCCTTTTTCCCTTGTTCATTCTGATGTGTAGAACCTTCTCCTATTTCCATTAAAGGTGACTCTGAGTAATATATTTCTTTTATTGATGACTATAGTCGCTATTGTTGGATATATTTGATGGCACATATCTCTGATTTT
The DNA here is from genome assembly GCA_963454935.2 of Ilex paraguariensis. Classification (NCBI taxonomy): domain Eukaryota; kingdom Viridiplantae; phylum Streptophyta; class Magnoliopsida; order Aquifoliales; family Aquifoliaceae; genus Ilex; species Ilex paraguariensis. The sequence continues at coordinate 871,578 of CAUOFW020001058.1, read as the reverse complement.
TCTCAAATTTATTGTAACTTTCATTCCATGACTCACACAGTTTTCTACCAATATAAAAGTGATTCGTTTTGATCTGGGTGGAGAATATTGGTTAAAAGACTTGATTTTTAGATGCATTTGACACTATACATCAATCATCTTGCTCAGGATACTGGCCGTAAGCATAGATATATCCTTGAAACTGCTCGTGCTCTTTTGCTTTCTTCATTTATTCCCACTATCTTTTGGGGTGAAGTTGTTCTTACATTGGTTTATTTGTTAAATCGTATGTCCACCCACTTCCATCATTTCTTTCGCTATATGAAAAGTTGTTCAGGAAACTTACTAATTATTCTCTTCTTCATGTTTTTAGTTCAGCATGTTTTGTTCTTCTTAAACGTGAGCGAAATAAATTGAGCACTCATTCTGTCTTATGTGTTTTCTTGGGGTATGGTTTCAATCAGAAGGGACATCGGTGTTATGATCATGTGTCTAAAAAATTGTACATTTCGCAGCATGTTTTACTTGAGCACATTCCATAATTCACAATTCCTTGTAAAATAGCTCATGTTGCAAGGGATGAACCGATGCGTATTAACCCTTTTCCCTTGGATGAGTCTTGTGATGAGTTTATCCCTTCTCTTAATGTTTATGATCTTCCTTCTTCGGTCAATGTTTTTTCTTTATCATCTCCTTCTTATCCTTCGATTCTTTCTCCTTATCCTTTGGTCTATTCTCGAAAAAAAACTTCTTTTTCTATATTTTGTGAGTACCAGTTCTGACAAGCCTAGCTCTGAACCTATGGACTTTGCTCAACCTAAACGACTGTATCCTATTCACACTCACAATCCACATGTAAGACTTGATTTTGTTGATACTTGGTTTTGTCCTTATCGTGTTTTTTTTACTTCTATTCATTCTTAGTTTGAACATCAGTCTTATAAAGAGGCTTGTACTGATCCTAATTGGATTAATGCAATACACGATGAATTGGCTACTTTTGATAAAGTTGGTACTTAGGATTTAGTTCCTTTGCCGGCAAGTAAAAAGACGTTGGTTGCAAATGGGTTTATAAGATTAAGACTCATTCTGATGATTCCCTTGAGCGTTATAAAGTTCGCTTAGTTGCTAAAGGGTTTTCTCAAGAGTATAGCGTTGACTATGCGGAAACTTTTGCCCCCGTTGCAAAAAGGACTATTGTTGGTACTCTTATTTCTGTTGCTACAGTTGATCAATGGCCTCTATTTCAACTTGATGTTAAAAACGCATTTTTGAATGGGAATCTCGATGAGGAGGTTTATATAAGTCCACCTCCTACTCTTTCTCATCTTACTGGTTATGCATGTCGCTTGCTTTGGGCTCTCTATGGTCTGAAGTAAACACTCAGAGTGTGGTATGAACGTTTTCAATCTATTGTTACTCATACTGGTTTTGTTTCTAGTGTTGTTTCTAGTGCTCAGAGAATCAAGTTCATTATGGGAGATGGAACTAGAGTTCATATTTAGGAGGATTTTTGGGTAGGAGAGCCTTGTTTATCTACCTTATTTCCTCGTATTTATCGCATCTCTTGTAATCATATTCAAATGATTAATCAATGATTCAATATTATTCTTGTCTAATTTCTTGGAATTTTAGTTTTCGTAGGAGCCTTAATGATAGGGAATGCTCAGAACTATTGGTTCTTTATTCTATAATAAGTAATGTTACCTTGATCCAAAATTCGGCTAATAGATGTTGGATTGGTGATCCAATGGGAGTCTTTTCATGCAGATCTTTCTTTGAGTCTTTGGTTGATGAACCTTTAGTTCCATTTTCCTACCATCACTGAAGATTTGAAAGGCTAAAGTACCTTTAAAGATGCAAGTTTGCTCATGGATAATTGCTTAGTATAAGATTAATATCAATGATGTTTTTCAAAGGAGGAGACACAATAATTGCCTTCTACCACAATGATGTGTTATGCGTAGAGGGGAGTGAATTGTGGATCATCTTTTTTTGCATTGTCCTTTGGTGCGATCTTTTTGGAAGAAGTTATTTGGTGTTGTAGGAATGTGTTGGATGACACCAAGGTCCAAGTTATCTATATGCTTTGTTTGGATGATATGGATTTTGGTGGAGGTAAAAAAGGAAGGACCTTTTGGCATTGTGCTTTCTTTGCTACTATATGGGTCATTTGGATGGAAAGAAACGCAAGAATTTTTTGGATAAAGGGGAGGAGTTTGAAAGGACATTGGGAAAAATAGTATTTTTTTGGCTTCTTTTTGGCCTATGTGACTAAAGAGTTTGAGGATATTTCTCTCTTTTGAATTACTACTAGCTGGAAAGCTTTATATGGATTTTAGCTTACTTTTATTTATGTTTCTATTAATCCATCATTGTGTTGGACAACTTGTCCACCTTTGATTTGGATATCACCTTTATATTGCCTTTTTGGCTTTTGTTTCTCATGGAAAAAAAAGGTTGCTTCTTCTCCTAAAAACTACCTTTTATCACAATCTAAGTATGCTAATGAGTTTATTCATCACGCCCACTTAATAGATGATAAGGTTGTTGCAACTCCTATCTAGTTAAATGTCAAATTCTCAGTTCTGATGGTGTTCTTCTTGATGATCCTACATCGTATCGTGAATTGGTAGGTTAGTTGTTTGATTTATCTTATTGTTACTCATATAGATATTGCTTATGCAATTCATATTATTTAGTCAATTTGTCTATACATCTCAACTACTCAATTAGTCAACCTCCTCTTTGACTGTACATGACTATGCTGATGCCAATTGAGTTGGAGATATTATTGGTCGCAAGTTAACCATGGATTTCAGTGTTTTTAATGGGATTCTCTTGGAAAAGTAAGACAGTCAGTTATTGCTTGTTCAACTATTGAAGCTCAATATTGTGCTATGGCATACACCACTGTGAAGATAGGTTTGGCTTTTAGTTGATATGGGTGTTGTTCTCTCCTCTCCTACTCCTCTATTCTATGAAAATAAAACATTCTGTAATTGATTGTCATTTTGTTCGTCAACATCTTCAATTGGACACTATTACTTTGACGTTTGTATCTTCTTCACTGCAACATGTAGATTTTTTCACCTAGTCTCACACTTCAACTCGTTTTTAATTCTTATTTGACAAACTCTCAATGCTTTATGGGCTCGCTTCATGAGTTTAAGAGGGGGGGTGTGAGAGTGTATATAAATTTTTATAATAGGGATATATTTGTCTTTTGAGTAGTTTAGAGTTTTTCTAATTTTCTTGGGCTATATTATATATTCTAGTAATCTAGTTTATTGACTTGAGAGAGTATTGTTTGAATATAATAAAACTTTTAATGACATGATGGATTTTAGAAGATATGACATTTATTTACATTGTTGGGAGGTATGCTCTCTCTCTCTCTCTCTCTCTCTCTCTGTATGGAGCCACCACATCTCCCCTCTCACTACGAGAAACAATCTGGGTCTATACAATTCGGGGGGAAGAGGGCGACTGGTTCTCCGCAATTTGTTGGGGGGCTGGCAGTNCGACACCAAGGTCCAAGTTATCTATATGCTTTGTTTGGATGATATGGATTTTGGTGGAGGTAAAAAAGGAAGGACCTTTTGGCATTGTGCTTTCTTTGCTACTATATGGGTCATTTGGATGGAAAGAAACGCAAGAATTTTTTGGATAAAGGGGAGGAGTTTGAAAGGACATTGGGAAAAATAGTATTTTTTTGGCTTCTTTTTGGCCTATGTGACTAAAGAGTTTGAGGATATTTCTCTCTTTTGAATTACTACTAGCTGGAAAGCTTTATATGGATTTTAGCTTACTTTTATTTATGTTTCTATTAATCCATCATTGTGTTGGACAACTTGTCCACCTTTGATTTGGATATCACCTTTATATTGCCTTTTTGGCTTTTGTTTCTCATGGAAAAAAAAGGTTGCTTCTTCTCCTAAAAACTACCTTTTATCACAATCTAAGTATGCTAATGAGTTTATTCATCACGCCCACTTAATAGATGATAAGGTTGTTGCAACTCCTATCTAGTTAAATGTCAAATTCTCAGTTCTGATGGTGTTCTTCTTGATGATCCTACATCGTATCGTGAATTGGTAGGTTAGTTGTTTGATTTATCTTATTGTTACTCATATAGATATTGCTTATGCAATTCATATTATTTAGTCAATTTGTCTATACATCTCAACTACTCAATTAGTCAACCTCCTCTTTGACTGTACATGACTATGCTGATGCCAATTGAGTTGGAGATATTATTGGTCGCAAGTTAACCATGGATTTCAGTGTTTTTAATGGGATTCTCTTGGAAAAGTAAGACAGTCAGTTATTGCTTGTTCAACTATTGAAGCTCAATATTGTGCTATGGCATACACCACTGTGAAGATAGGTTTGGCTTTTAGTTGATATGGGTGTTGTTCTCTCCTCTCCTACTCCTCTATTCTATGAAAATAAAACATTCTGTAATTGATTGTCATTTTGTTCGTCAACATCTTCAATTGGACACTATTACTTTGACGTTTGTATCTTCTTCACTGCAACATGTAGATTTTTTCACCTAGTCTCACACTTCAACTCGTTTTTAATTCTTATTTGACAAACTCTCAATGCTTTATGGGCTCGCTTCATGAGTTTAAGAGGGGGGGTGTGAGAGTGTATATAAATTTTTATAATAGGGATATATTTGTCTTTTGAGTAGTTTAGAGTTTTTCTAATTTTCTTGGGCTATATTATATATTCTAGTAATCTAGTTTATTGACTTGAGAGAGTATTGTTTGAATATAATAAAACTTTTAATGACATGATGGATTTTAGAAGATATGACATTTATTTACATTGTTGGGAGGTATGCTCTCTCTCTCTCTCTCTCTCTCTCTCTGTATGGAGCCACCACATCTCCCCTCTCACTACGAGAAACAATCTGGGTCTATACAATTCGGGGGGAAGAGGGCGACTGGTTCTCCGCAATTTGTTGGGGGGCTGGCAGTGGAAGGGGACTGAAACTTCAAAAAAAGAGCTTGACCAAAACCTAAAAATCAAAAGCCTCCACCACTAAGGTTTCCGTAATATTCTCTACCATTTCAAGAAACACTGCAAACTGAATAATTGAAAATAAATAAAGAGAACTTGAAGCTTTCATACATGAAATTGTTTGATTGATGAAGAGTACCTGCCCAGGAGGAAATAGAAGTGCTGCATCTGTTAGCATGGTTTTATCTGCTTCCATCTTAGCAGTTTCATGCAAATCCTGCAGCCATATACAACCACAAGCACAATAATGGGATTGGGAAAGGACCTGTACAACTGGATTGAATTAGAGTGGCAGAAGTGCAAACAACCTAATAAACAAGACAATTTGGTTAGCAAGGGATGCCAGAACTTTTGTCAGAGATGCAGTGGTGGAAGGTTTGTGGATTTAAATTATTTTCTTAGCTCCATTTTGGGCCTAGGTTACTAAGGACTTCCAAGAATTCTGCTCTTTTGCATTTGGCAGGGTGAAGAGCTCTTTGTGGTTTTTTAGCTGGGTTTTTTGTAATTAACATTACTATGTAATACTTATTGTACCGACTATATGAATCACATCATCTATTTCTTAGCAGAAAAAAATTTATCAAGACAGACATTAAAACAAGACATATTGATGCAGGAAAACAAGCATCTACAGCCCTCTGCCATTGGCACCAGAATAAAAGTTCAATGACCCACAAATTTGCGCATTGACAAATATTAGATTGTAGAAAACCTGGCAAACTTTTAGTAACAAAGTTTGAAGGACAACTCGACATAGACTACTCTAGACACAAACAATATGGAGGCAGTTTGATTTCATCCACCAGTATAACAGAAGAAAACTGCAGCAGCTAAAAATGAAAACAACCTCCAGGTTGGCTATTGACCCATCCATGCCATCAAAAGTTTTTTATGTGTCACTCATGAGAATGTGATTTTAAAATATGCTTCGAGCCAAAATCAAAAAAAGAAGTGTGATAAAAAGGGCATATTGCTAAATTCAAAAACATTGAAATTGGGAAGACTACTCAAACTTTAGTGTGTGTATAAACTTGTAATAACTCAAACGCTTGACATTAGCAAGGATCATAAAACGAGAATACAAACCGAGAGAGATTATCAACGATAAAGGAAAGACATACCATCAGCACCTGATGCTTTTCATCCTTTGCTTGAATGAAATCCTAGCAGTACAAAATGCAATGGGAAAAATTAGCAAGACAAGATAGAGAAATCAAACGCATTTTGTACCACAAAAGCATTACCAATCTACGGACTAGCTATAAAACTTGCTTTTCTGGCTAAAGGGTATACGTCGATCACATAATACCCCAAATGCATTTCTCCATTTAGTCCATATTGTTTCAATTCTGTGATTGACATCGTCTCCAATCTCCCCCTCCCTATTGATACTTGACCCCAAATACCAAAAGTGTTTGCTTTTGACTGTATCATTTTATCTTCGATATTTACTACATACCTATTTGAATTTCAACTATTACTAAACCTGTATTCCATTTATTCAGTTTTATTTCTACTTATCTTAAATCCTTTTAATTCAAAGGTTTCTCACTACACTTCAGTTTATTGTTAATTTCTACTTTAATTTTGTCAATCAATACTACATCATTGACAAGTAATTTTTTTTAGATAAAAGAAGAATTTTATTATAGAAAGGAATAAAGAGCAAATTACAATGTTGAGGACAAGATTGTGAACTTTGATCAGAGAAAAAAACTTTGGAAGCCTAGGCAAAAGACTATAAATTTTGGTCGAAAGGGAAGTGTAATTGATAGTTTTATTATTATTATTATTTGATTTAGGAGTATTTGTTTGACTAGGAGTATTAGTTAGAATTTGACTAGAAAATTATTATAGAGTTTTAGTAGCATAGGACTTTAAGAGTTTGATTATGAAACTTTTTTAGAATTTTAGTAGGAGAATAATTTTTATTTTGGTATAGGACTTGACCTATAAATATTGATTGCAATCCCCACTATTTTTATTAGAGAGTGATATAATAAAAAATTATTTCTCTATGAAGAATTTTATGTGTTTCTTGACCAAATCCTTGCGAGGGTAAGGTATCTCTTCTTCCTTTTATTCTCTTATTTCTTTCTATTCCGTCCTACATCACTATGGTTCTTGGGCAAAGCAGTGGTATTGAAGAAAAACAGATGATGGTAAACAAGAAGTTTATTAGACAACATCTCCCTACTTTTCACCGGAGTGCGTAGCCACTGGAGGCTAAAAGTGGCTCCAACAAGTGAAGGTAATGGACGGGATGGGCATGGCTGATGTTTTACGAGTTGGGAGTTGCCTCCTATCTATTTGAGTGCAAGGCAGATCAGGGATGGAATGCAATCAAAAGATCCAGGAATGTGAACCAGATGACCTAGACACAGTTTAACAAGTTGTTCAATAACAAGTACTTTCAAGAGTCGGTGAAAGATAAGATGGTGGCAGACTTTTTAACGTTATAGCAACGCAACATGACCATTGCACAATATGAGGCAAAGTTTGCAGAACTCTCCTGTCATGCCACAAATTTTGTATCCACAAAAGCTAAAAAGGCCAACCGATTTGAGTAGTGCCTGAAGCCTTACATTCTAAATTGTCTTGTGGCTCTTCAATTGAGAGATTATGGAGAACCGGTAGAACAAGCTAAATCGGTGGAAAGGGACCTAGAAGAAACAGAACGCTGCAAAATTTGATTTAAGTAATTTCTACAAGTTGCAAAATTCTACGAATTTCATAATTTAAAATTCTTCAACAGGAAAATTAAAGATAATAAAGTTCATGGATGGGTTGTGTTGACATTAATCACAATGCAAACAATCACAAATTTCAGAAGAATAACAAATAAAAATGATTTTGAATGCATCACCAAAATGGCTTCAAAGATAAATGATTCTGAAACTAAATACAACGCAAGTGACACAGACCTATGCTCTCTGCCTATGGTTTAGTTATACTCTAATAGAATGGACCAATCAAATAAGCCAAAAGTGTTTCTAGTAGGACAGAACCAGAGTCTTGAAGCATCCAAACTATTTGTCTACCATACTACCCTACACAATTACACAGACGCAGGTTGTATCCAATCCGACTATTTCTGTTTCCATATGTTGGTATTAAATACTTGAGCTCGTGAGGTGAGGAGATGAGAGGTAAGAAAAATTACCTGAAAGTTAACGGTGGCTTGTTGTGTGCGAATGCAAGTAAGAGAGGAATGAAATTGTGGCCTAAGAGTCAACTTGATACAGTGTTGAGATTGTGAGGAGAGCGTAGAGATAATGGGGGAGTCGCAAAGACCATGAGAGTTGGGGGGGACAGTGAGAATCTGAGATTTAGGGTTAGGAGTTTGGTTTTCATAGTAGAGATTCGATCCACCTAGATTGGCGAGAACCACCCAGTTCTAATAAAAACCGCTGGTTCATGCCGGTTTTGTCCAATTTGTTTGCTTGAACGATCCAATTAGTGACCCACTTTGATCTAGACACCAGTTTGTCTGATAAAACTGCTTTTGGGTATAGGTTAGAGATTCCTTTTTTTATTTCCTTTCTATTGAATTGGTGTATTATTGATGTTTATTTGTTTTGGATGTCTATACTTTCTATTACATTTATAATATTTAGTATTTTAAAAGTTGACACAAGTAATTAGTATTTAGAATGTTCATAACAAAATATTTCTATTACATTAGGAGACGCTTCGGGCCTCGATTCCCTTAAATAACATTGGTTGTGATTTTAAAATCCAAACTTTTCTTGTTTAAGCAAACCTCTTTCCTAAATCAACCTAATGTCTTCCAACTATAAATACTTAGCCAACACACATTCGGAGATAAGGAGCATAAGAGGTGAGGAGGGTATTGTGTTGAAAAATGATTTTGAGAAACCTTATGACCATGTGAATTAGAATTTCTTAGATTTTGTTTCGAACATGAAAGGGTTTGGAAAAAAATGGAGGAAATGGATGAGGGGTCAATGAATTTCCCTCATATCTTTGAATGCAAAACCTAATGATAAATTTAAGGCATCTAGGAGGCTAAGTCAAGGGATCCTTTACCGTCTTTTTTATTTATTTTAGTGGTGGACGTGTTAAGTAGCCTAAAGGAGAGGGCGAAGAGGTGTAATTTGGTTGATTGTTTTGTGATTAGGAGGAGAAAGGGTTGTCGTTTTTTGTAATTTTCAGACGATACTATTTTCTTTTCTTTGTGGGATGAGGAGAAATTTAAAAATGAAAACAAATTGTTTATATTTTTGCTATAATTTTTTACCTCAAGTTAATTTGGTAAAGGTAATGTGTATAAATTCTAGTCAGGAAAAGATAGAGAAGTTAGCTTCAAAATTGAGATGCTTAATGGGTGGTTGGCCTTTGGTGTATATAGGTCTCCCTTAAGGTGGGTAATCCGAGCTCTAGGTTTTTTTGGAATCCTACCACCAAGAAAATTAGGGAAAAAATTAGATGAGTGGAAGACATACATTATTTTTAAGGGATAGATTAACGTTAGTTTAATATGTTTTGGCTGGTATTTCAATTTATTTCATGTCTCTCTCCAAAATGTCTTATTCGGTGGCAAGAAAAAATGGCGGGTTAATTAAAAAAAATGAGGGGTTCATTTCTTAGGAGTTACCTTACTTATCTTAGAGGGTTAAATTCATTGTGGGAGATGAAGCAAGGGTTTGCTTTTGGGAGGATACTTGGGTTATGGTGCCTTCATTTTTTCAGTTTATTTCTCGGTCTTTATCCAATCTCTTGCTATCACAATCACTGGATTGCATCTCTTCCTCGGTCCTACTCTTATCTCGTTTCTTGGAATCTCGATTTCTGTAGGAGCATGGTTCAAAGTATCAGCCGATTCCGATACAAGTCGGTCGAGTCGTATCCAACTCGGTATCTTCCAAAACGACACCATTACACGATACGTATAAACCCCTTGTCTCATACAACTCAACTGAGTTGTATCCGAGCCGATCTCGATATCATCACCGAATCGGCCGATACTATTCCACGATGTCACGGTATGTCCTGAATTTTTCATCATGTTCAACACTTTTTTTAGATCATATCGCTCAATACCATACCGCGACGCCACGATCAATGTGTCTCAGAACTCTCTGAGTCGATGGTTGATACTGCGACCTTGAACCATGTGTAGAAGTCTTAATAATATGGAATGTTTTGAGTTGATAGTGATGTTTTTCTACGCTTAATAATGTATCTTTGACACAAAAATATGTCACCTCAAAGATGATGAACTATTGTATTGAAGTATATATACTTAAGTTACACCATCTCCAATAGTTTAAACATTTGAAGTAGATGGTTGTTTAACACAGTATCATAGCAGGAAATCTTATGTTCGATCTTTCCCGCCACCCTAGTTATTAAAAGAGTCTTCACGTGCTTGGCATAAAATTTAGCTTGCACATGAGGAGGCATGTTGAAAAATGAATATTTAAGTTACACCCTCTCTAATAGTTTAACCTTTTGAAGTAAATGGTTATTTAACATATTGTTTCAACAGGTGTGCACTTGTGCAAATCCTTCTTTGAGTTCTTTAGTTGATTTTTTACTTCCATTATTTCTTCCATCACTGATGATTTAGAATGCCAAAGTGCCTTTAAAGGTGTAAATTTTTGCATGGATAACTGCTCATGAAACACTAATGATGTGATTTAAAGAAGGATACCTAAGACTTGTCTTCTTCTACAATGGTACATTATGTGTAAAGGTGGTAGTGAGAGAGTGGACCATTTTTATGGTGGAACTAAGATCTGTGTCATCTATGAATTGCTTGGATGTTATAAGTTGTGAAATAGAAGTATGAAGACCATTTGGCGTTGCATATTTTTGGCAACCACATGGATCATAAGATTGGAGAGGAAGCCGAGAATCTTTGAGGACAAATGTGAAAAGATTGAACGATTATTGGATTGGCTTTATTCCTTGGATTTCGTTTAGACCTTCATGTCTAATGAGTTCGAGAATGATTCTCTATCTTTTGCACTGTTGTGAGGTGGACAATTTTGTGAAGAATGTAGTATGGTCAATTTCTATAGTTGTGTTGTATGATTTTTTTATTTTTTATTTTTTGACATGTCATTGGATTGGACAACTTATCCACCTTTGATTGGTTTCTATTTTATCAATAAAATTGTTGTTTCCTGTCGATAAAAAGGATAGAATAAGAGGGAGAACAAGAGGAGTACACATTGTTGAGAGCCAAAAGCTAAACTTTACCCTACACGAGAATGTTCACTGGATTGACTAGTAGTTAAGTCAAACACCTAGTTCTTGAGTGTTCATGAGTGATACACCCTAGTCATATCAAAAACTTCCAGGAAAGGAGCTTATAGAACTCATTAGTTTATGTGGTTTCGTTGAAGATTCTTGGTAGAGTTTTAAGGGTAGCGCAGATCGTTGGTCCTCGAACAAGAACTCTAGCTTGGCTCACTTAACCCTAGCTCGAAACAGTCAACTCACTTCGCCTACGCAACGAAGAGAAGTAGTTTACTTACTTTGCTTGCTTAGCTCGAACATGCCAACGGCATTCCGTTCACTTATGCAACATTCACTCGTTTACTTGTTAGCTAGCACTATTCCATATTTTGCTTTCAAGGAATCTAAAGTTCTAAAAGAACGTAGTCAGTGGTGAATGAATTTTACTCGCTCGTTAGAGGAAGTGAATGGTTGGCTCGAAAAGGGAAGAGCTGCGCTTGCTACTTGCTTTGCTAGAAAGCTAAGCGACTAGTTTAGTGTTAAGAGGTAGCGAAGAAGACAGATAGGTTAGAAGATACGATCTTAGACCATCTTCAACTCTTCTTGGGAGCCAGAGTTTTTCGAAAAAATGTCTCATCCTTCAATATCATGATTGGGTCGACCAGGCCAGATCATGAGTGAAATATCATGATCGGGTCGACTATGACAGATTATGAATGAATAGAAAATTGGCGTTCTAGGATTCTTCTTCTTCATAAGTCATTTGTGGAACGTGGGAAGAGCTCGTGGAGCCGCAACAGGATTTGAAAAAGGAATTGATCGTGATTTTGAACCTGTTCTTTCCATGACTCCTCTTAATTGAGACAAGTGAGTGACTCTGTTCCTTTCCGATATCTAAAACCAAAGGGAACGGTAACAGGCAGACATAGCACATGCACTCTACTAATAGCGGGAATCCTAGACCAGCCCTGCAGTTCACCTCTTTTGAGAGCCAAAATAGAGTATACCTTAAGCCCCTTTTTGAGCTTTGTAGCATTTATTTCATCTTTGGATAAATCAAATATAGCATCTGCTGATACGCTTTTACTTTCATCCTCTTCTGCTTACCACCTTTGGTTTACTTAAAACATTAGGGAGGTTGTTGGTGTGATCGAGAGGAAGGCTTGACAAGAATACATCTACTGTGACTCGCGCAGTTCAGATTGGTCTGTAAGGGTTGAATCTTGTACTTAGAACTCGCCAGAGTATGTTTTAGGGCTGGACTTCTCGTAGTTTACCCCGTGTTTGGCTTTCCATGTAAAAATTGATTCTGTGATTTGTGATTGCTTGAGAGATTGAAATAAACACTCGAGGTCGATATATACTGACATTTGTATCATAGGTGGTTGGAACACAGTTAATTTGCATTTGATGTTTGTCCTGTGACTTGTTTTGCTCATAATTGCTTGTGTGTATAAATCGAACTTCCAATTCCAATTTTTTTTTTTTGTGAAGACCTATTCAACCCCCTTTAGGTCTGTATCTAGCATATAAACATTGTTTCCTCTCTTTCATTTCTCGTGTGCATATATGAATTCCAAATCAAATTTAAAGAACCGATGGGCAAACTAACCTCCAGATCAGCAATAAAACCTTCAAGTGCACGGTAAGGTGCATAAACAATAAGATCAAATCCTACACTCTGCAGAATAAAGGAAAGGTTGAAGACAATATAATTGCAGAAGCATGATGAAAAGAACAATAATGTGTCATTCATGTCCATGCCTGCAGAACAATCATCTCATTATTGAGGATCATTCGATGATCCTGTTCAATCCCCTTACCAAGCTCTTCTGCTGATACATGATTTTCTTCTGCCTTACAGGCTGTATATATACAGGTCAACCTGTGTACACAAAGACCCTCTGATTTAACAAATTGATATTTGTAACAATAAAAAAATATAAAAAAAACCCGGAAATAAATAGATCTTCTTTTTTGGATAATAAATCATAAATTCCGAAAAACCCAGAGAACGCACAACCTATGTCGCAGCATTTTATGGATCATTTAAGAAAAGTGATAAAAAAAAAAATCAGAGTCAATCATAATAAGGATCAAGATTTTGGTGAAGGAAAACATATTCCTAAAGGATAGAATTCTTTGTTCTACTTTAGAACGAGGGATCCTGTATGAGTATCAACCACTTATTTGCGACAACTATGAATAGATCTAAAAGTCTTACATAATGTCTTTAGGATGATGTTCCATGACCGACCATTGTAGATAAAATCTTTTGAAGTATGTGAGGGCCGTTGCCTGAAAAGCACAAACAATGTTCATCAGAGAAAATTCAAATTATAACTTGCAAACTTTTCCCTTTACTTGTTCTACTTCGCAGAAGGAACAAAGTCATATACCTGAATTTTACGTGGAAATTTGAAGGCATCACATACATCTTGAATTTTGAACTCATAGAATTCTCGCAAATGTTGTTCTTCTTCAATCTTAAGTGGTTTTGCACGAGAATGCTTTTCAGCTAATGCGATTAAACAAAATATAGAAATGTTGTAAGAATCATTAAAATGATACCACTTTCTGGTTTATCTTAAACCAGCACATGAAGAATTTATTGGAAAGAGATCTGCACACATATAGCATGTATAAGTGTACTTCTCAACAAAAAGTTTACCATTATCTTTTGCATCAATTTGAGGTTCAGGGTATGATAATGACCCATCAGCCTTTACTTCCATTCTTGTTGCTCCATACTTCACAACATTTTACATGGTTAGTACCATTGGATAATATATTTTATGGTATCATGAACTATTCTGCTAACAAAAAAATAGGCAATATAATAGAACCCCAAAAGGTATATCAGGAAAGAATGATAATGAGGTCAAATTGTCTAAACCTAAAAAACATAACCAATTGGAAAAAAAATAACGAAAAAGGAACATGAACATTTAGCATGATGGATAAGTCGTTGACAATCACCGGAAGTTGAGCGTCCTCTTCCTTTCATCTTTTTGTTTTTTATATTTAATTTAGTTTTTTTTTTTTTTGAAATATGAGGGGTTTTATAGGGGGCACTAGTTCAATGGTTAGAATTTTGTACAATAACCTTGTGTTTGTGACTTCAAACTGAGGATAGCCGATGGCAACTTTGTGCAGAAAATGTCAAAGATCAGTTTTGTAGCCAATCTACCCCTCCTAGCCCCCCATTAGGGAACTAAACTAATACTACTTTTTTATAAAAAAATACACGGGCTTTTAAATTTCCAATTTGGCCCACATCTTTTCCATTTTCTTCACAATAGGAAAGAAAAATTGGATGAAACATAGCCCCAAACAAATCTTGAACATCTCCCCAACTGTATAAAATTTGTTTTGAGTTTCAAACAAATTTTCAGGTGTCAAAGGCTCTGAACGTATCTGTGTCCAAATCCGAGGAGAAGAGGTGCTCATGCCTCCTAATAATAAGGTTCTAAACTTTAGCTATAGTCTTTATTGACCCAAGCATGCATTGATCCTTCTGTAGAACTTATATAATTACTTGTGAAACTAAAGTTCTATGAATGCACTTGCCTTCTTGGATTGATGCTTTTTTAATTGATATCAAGAAGAATGAGATATTTTGATTTTTTCATCCGTGCATTTTGTTTAATTCATGCACCTTAGTTTAATACTAGATTCACGTAGTATGATCTTCCAAAAAAATGTCATATGTAAAAAGATGAATAGATTTTTGTTTACTAATGGATGGTAGTGCTTGCTTCCAAGTACCAGGGAAGAGGCACTTTGTAGAGAAGTGTCAATTCATCGCCTGGTTGTTCTTGAGAATTGTTCTTTTAGCTAGGGTCCCACAACTTTTACGTTAGAAAATATGTGATTGGAGCACCTATCCCTAATAAATAGTTTTAAGAAGAGGTGGGGAGCCAACCGAGAGTTGAGGAAATGGATCGTATTACCAACTGAGCTGAGTAGAGTTGAATGTTTAGAAAGAAATTTTGATATTGAGGTTAGAAGGGCAGTATTCAAGTGTAACTATGAAAAGTCCCTAGGGTCAAAAAAATTTATACAAGTATTGGAAGATTGTTGGGAAATGATTAAAGATGATTCGATGAGAGTGTTCATAGAATTGTTGACAAAGGAATTATGTATTAATGTGACTTTCATTTATTTAATATCTAAAAAAGAAAAATCTTTGTAATCTTTGAATATTAGAGACACTAGTCTGATCAACTCATGATTCAAGTTCGCAGTATCGGTCATTGACTTAGAGAGCTCTACGACCTAAAAGAAAATGTTAAATATGACAAGAGATTCAGGTCACGTCGTGGTGTCGCAGAACAGTATTGAACATTTCGGTGACGATAACTCGGCAACTAGGAATTGACTAGAATACAACTAAAGTATCGTGGATTTATATGTATCGTGTATTAGTATTGTCTTGGAAGGTGCCGAGTCAGGTACAATTCAGTCAATACTTTGAATTGTGGATCAACTTGGTCACTTATATAACATTTTAGCAAGTGTTAACTGAAAGACTAAGCGATGTCCTATATAGTACTGTTTACCATTCTAAAAGTGCTTTAGTTAAAAGAGTGTCAGATTCTAGATGGTGTCTTGGTGGCAAATGAAGTTGTGGGGGAATATAAATCGAAAAAAAAAAAAGAATTTGTTTGTTAGGTTAATTTTGAAAAAGCTAATGACCACCGCGGTTGGGATTTCTTAGATTTTGTATTGCAAAGGAAAGGGTTTGGGACTAAGTGGGGATTGGCTTCAAGGATATTTGTCTTCGACTAATTTTTCGATAGGGGCTAATGGAAAACCAAGGAAGTGTTTTACAACTTCTAGAGGATTGCATCAAGGTGATCCCCTTTCCCATTTGTGTTTACTCTAGCATTGACGTATTAAGTCAGTCATCACAAGCAAAAATTCGTGCTCAAAATTGACCATTGTGACACTAGCCTTCATTAGACTTTTCATCCTTTTAGTCCAGTGCCACCTTGATATAGAAACTTTAACTAGCAACCTGCGGTGCCTAAACAATTGCAAGTAATGATTATTCTCCCATAGTTATGCCCATCTTTGTAGCACAAAATTCTTAAGCATCCATGACTACAAGAATTTTAGTGCACAAGGTAGTAGATAACTAATACTAAAAATACCAAAAAACCTTCAGACATTCAAAACATAAAGCTACTTAAAGTAAATAATTTTAGATGCTTAAACCAAATAAATGCATCAAGAGTCTGATTTTACCCAAGCTACTACAAGTAATTTCACCCAAACAATCAACAAATTTTTTTGATAAACCAATCAAACAATTACATCAAATACCCATTGTTGTTCGAAAGCTTAGAATCAGGTGGATAATTTCTCAAAATGTCCTTGAGTTTATGAAACTATAGAAGAACCTGTAACGCCCTGACTAAGCCTTTCAATTTCTCTCCCTCTTTTCTCTCTTCTTTTCTAAGTTCTTAGAGGGTTTATGAAGCTTTAGGAATGAAAGTAAAAGATAACACCGAAAGAAAATCAGTCAAGGTATATATAGACATGGAAAATGGTTAAGGCAGTGGAGAAAAACCTCCCACAAAGCAATCGAACGAACGACCGACCAGTTGAAGGGACAGGTTGACTAGTTACTCCTCACCGATTGACCAGCTGGACAAACTGCCCAACCTTTGTTTCAGACTAAAGCGCTAGGCAAATGACCGTTCTGCCCCTGAGAACCTCCATTGATTCTTATGTTTATTCTAAGGTTTTTCAATGTCCCCAATCCATTTTTAGTGTTATTTTAGCCCAAAAATATTTATATTAATTCCTAATCTCCAAAATCAAGCCTAATTACATCGAAATTGCAATTTGTTCCAAAATTGAATTCTAGCAAAATCAAGCCCTACGATTGATTCTTTGCCACCATTTGACTTCATATCATAAATTATATCTTATTAAACATAATTTTGAGTTCATAATATCATTTTAATCACTTTTAATGTCTCGTGAACCTACTTTCCAAAAAAAAATGTCTTTTGAACCCAAGATCGAGCCCCATTTCAAATATTATTTCTCAAAATTATACCATTTCAGGACATCACCCAGTTTGGTCACTATTAGTCGAGTGTGATGGAAGGGACGGAAGGGGTAAAAATATAAACCGGTGGTGTTATACTCACAAAGTGACTGCCCTCCAAATTTGAATCGCCGGTCAGGCAATTATCAATCCAAGAATCTTACCACGCACTGGCAATACAATAGGCAATGACCCTAAGTACATGAAACTATGAGAACAAATAATTACGCATTCAGACATTATTTGTATGTGCCCGTATGTTTAAATGCAGACAGATATCCTTGTAGAGACTGATAGAGTCACATAAATATGCACCAATGTACAACAAACAAATCAAGAGTTTCTTCGTACCTTCTCTAGGGCTTGTCTTGCCCTTTGATTAGCAGCTTTGTATTTTTCCATCTATATGCATAAAGGGTAATCCAGTACAAGAAAGTGGAATTTGTAAAATAACAGTAGAAATAAATATGGAAGGGTGGGGAGGGTTGTTACCAGATGCTGGGCAGAGAAGATCCACTTGGCTCGGTGAGTAGAAGTAAGAAAATCGGCCATTGCCTACGGCTCCCTATGAAGCCTAGCCCTACCTCGCAGTGTGTGTGTGTGTGTGTGTCTGCAGGTTCTTTTTCGGGTTTAACCCAGGTTTATGAACAATAGGTTTTGTACTCTCTCATTTCCTACCAAAAATTGATTCAATATTCTATCACTTTCAGAATAAACAAAACAGAATTATCACATGAAAACCAATTCAAAATCCAATTTTCTAAACTATCAATTCTTTTCCAATTCGTATCAACTCCAAAGAAAATCTGCAATCGCAAGAAGAAAACAAAGCGTGAAACAATACTCACCGATTGAAGGCGCAGAGAGCGAGAGAGAGATGGAAGAGGCAGTGAGGGAGGCGCAGCAGGGCCGAGATGAACACAGAATAGAGCGGCAAACTTTTGTTGCCAGGCTACCACTTTTTCTCTCGGTAAAATCCATACATAATTTATTGAGTAAATTTCTTACGGCTTTTATATCTAGCAGCAATTCACCACGTGCAACATTGAATAGTTTTTATACACAAAAATAATAAAATATGAATTACTAGTTATATCTCGTGCTTGAAGGCATAGAGTATTATAAAAATAATCAATAATAAATATATTTGTATTCACACCCAAAATCAAATCACAAATATAAAACAGAGATAAATAAATTTAAGTACCGACTATAATGGGGTGAGTGGTACTAGTAGTGGTGGGTGGCAGTGGTGTAGTAGGAGACGGTGATGGTTGTGGTGAGTGGCGACAACCGTGGGTGACAACGGTAATGGTGGTAGTGAATTTTGGGTGACAATGATGGTAATATTAGTCGTGGGTGACGGCGGTAGTTGGTGTGGGTGGTAGTGGACGACGGTGATGATGGGTGGTGACGATGGTGGTGGTGGGCGACGATTAGTGCTTTTAGGCAATAGTGTGATGGTGGTGGCGAATAACAGCGGTAGCAAGTATGGTGAGGGTAGGTGATAATGGGTAGCTGTAATAGTGGGCGATGACAGGTGGTGGGGGTGGGTGACAATGGCTGGTGGCGATGGTAGACGACGACGGGTGGTGGTGGGTTGTGGTAGCGAGTGACGATGGACAAGAATGATAGTGGTGAGTGTTGACGGTAGGCGATAGTGGTAGTGGGATAAATGGTGGTAATGGTAATAAATATAAGAATAAGATGATAATGGTAATGTGTGGTGATAGTAGACGACGATGATAACAATCAATGGTGGGTTGTGACGGTGGGGAAGTGAAGGTGGGGGTGGGGGTGTAGGTGAGGCAGTGGCAGTGGTGGGTTGGCGATGGTGGTGGTAGTTGTGATGGCCGTGGAGGTGGTGGCGGGGGCAGTAGTGGTGATGGTGGTGGGTGGGGGCGGTGGGAGATATGGTGCGATGGTGGTAGTGCTAGTGGTGGGGCGATGGTGGTGGTAGGGTGGTGGCAGCGGTGAGTGTGGTAGGGTGGCGATAATGGTGGTAGTGGCAGCGACAGCGGTGACGGCGGGGTGGTGGGGGAACGGTGAGAGTGGTGATGATAGAGGTAGTGGTAGAGTAGTTCCAAACACTGTATATATATATTTTTTAAATCCTTATGAGAAATAATTTATAGAAACACTTTTAAAAAGTTATTCCAACACACCCTTAGGCTCCCTATTTTTTCTATTAAATTTAGGATTTTAATATTAGCCATCAGATTAACTTTAAAATAAAATTTAAATTTGAATGGTGATAGTGAATTTTGGGTGACAATGATGGTAGTGTCAGTCGTGGGTAACGATGGTGGTGGGGTGTGGGTGGTAATGGATGACGGTGATGATAAGCGATGACGATGGTGGTGGTGGGCGACGATTGGTACTTCTAGGCAATAGTGTAATGGGTGGTGGCGAATGACAGCAGTAACAAGTGTGGTGAGGGTAGGTGACAATGGGTAGCCGCAGTAGTGGACGATGACAGGTGGTGGGGGTGGGTGACAATGGCTGGTGGCGATGGTAGACGACAACGGGTGGTGGTAGGTTGTGGTAGCAGGTGATGGTGGATAACAGTGATAGTGGTGAGTGTTGACAGTAGGCGACAGTGGTAGTGGGATAATGGTGGTAATGGTAATAAATATAAGAATAAGATGATGATGGTGGTGGGTGGTAATAGTGAACGACGATAGTAGCAATCAATGGTGGGTTGTGACGGTGGGGCAATGAAGGTGGGGGTGGGGGTGCAAGTGAGGCAATGGCAGTGGTGGGTTGGCGATGGTGGTGGTAGTTGTGATGGCCGTGGAGGTGGTGGCAGGACAGTGGTGGTAGTGGTAGTAATGGTGATGGGGCAATGGTGGTAGTGGTGATGGTGGTGGAAGAGGTGGTGCGATGGTGGTAGTGGTGGTGGTGGGGCGATGGTGGTAGTAGGGTGGTGGCAGCGGTGAGTGTGGTAGGGTGGCAATAATGGTGGTGGTGGCAGCGACAACGATGACGGTGGGGTAATTAGGGAATAGTTAGATGAATTGAGATAAAATTTAATATGTTACTCTATAATATATATTATGAAGCATATTAAAATTCTAAAAAAAATTATGTTTTACTTAAAAATGCACTATTATATCTACTTTCACATAAAATCTTAATACAACTTAGAAAGTCTATTATGACTAAAGAATTATAATGATGTAACATAAATTACTTTTAAAAAATTGTATATACGATTATTTTTTATCTTAAAAATAAAAATGATTAAACTTTTCAAGAAGAAAAATACACATGTAAGCATAATATTATCTTTTCATACGAGATAAATACTATTAGATTGATGAAGTTTTTAAAGGTTTTTTGAATATTTTATTAAAAATATAATTATGCATATTTTTTAAGGGTAATATAGTTATTTAAATTTTTTTATACAAACTGATATTAATACATAGAGAATAAATAACTAAAAGGGATTTTAGAGATAATTTGGAGATTTAAATACGTAAGGATATGATAATAATTTAGATATTTATTTATGAAATGATAAAGGGTATTTGTTGTGACGCTCCAAAATTCATGGGTCTTTTCTCAACCCGTTGATCACCTATCAACTTGTGAAAGTACCCATGAGTGTCGTGTAATTCGACACCACATCATTACAACCCCTTCACTAGAATTGTAACCAAAATAATCTTTGGGCAGAGTTTTCCTTGTATTGAAGCACTACCTAACATATAACCTGTATACATACCCACCACATGACCATTCCAAGGTCCAAACCCATGGTTAGTACTTATTATCCTCCATTAACAATATCCCAAGAGGATTGTTTAATAACTGAAAATCCCTTAAAGTTATATTTTAAAATTTCAAATTCTAGGAAGAGGTGTCGATACGTCTAGTACGTGGTACTAGTATCTTGGAACACTGTTTACTAGGTACCTGTACCTATTTGCCCTAGTACCAGTACCTAGACCTACTGTCCATCGAGGTATAGGTACCTGAGTTCATTGGAATCGAAGTACTGGAACCTGTATGCCTAGGTATTGGTACCTGGGTCATTTGACAGTGTAGTACCAATACTTAATCACTTTAGGTACCAGTAATNACCAGTACCTAGACCTACTGTCCATCGAGGTATAGGTACCTGAGTTCATTGGAATCGAAGTACTGGAACCTGTATGCCTAGGTATTGGTACTTGGGTCATTTGACAGTGTAGTACCAATACTTAATCACTTTAGGTACCAGTAATTGAGCCCATATTTTTTCCAAAATCTTTTTAATTCTCAATCTTTAATCATCTAATCTCTTAACATTCATCCATAGATTCATTTACATCAAAAATTTTGTCCAAATATTTCATTACATACCCTTTTATACAAATTTACAATTTTAAACTAATTACATAATCTATTTACNTCTAATCTCTTAACATTCATCCATAGATTCATTTACATCAAAAATTTTGTCCAAATAGTTCATTACATACCCTTTTATACAAATTTACAATTTTAAACTAATTACATAATCTATTTATAAAATGTAATTCAAAAGCCACATTCCGACTTCCTCATGAACAAGGGCCCAAGTGAGGGTCATCCATTGACGCTTGTTCAACACATGAGATATGTCCCCATAAAAGAGTGAGTCGTGCTCAATAGGATATTTCTTAATGAGGCTACTCCCTAATTCAAATGTATATGAAATGTTTACATGCAATTCATCAATCAAACATCTATTCAAGAATATACAATTCATAAATGAATATCACAATGTCATGTCATGTCATGCGATGAAATTCACATACATAATGCAACTTGAGCCCTCTTCTAGGTCCCATAACACATGCAATGTCATGCGTATGCATCCGAGCATCCCAAGCCTTCGCCATTGATGTTGAACATCCAATGACTATTTTATAAAAATCCTTGAGTCTTTCTTGGGATGGGTATTTATGGACTTCCACCAATGGGTACCCAATCGACAAGACATCTATGGACTTCTACCAACAGCTCTACGTACGCCGACACACTTTATGAACTCAATACTAATGGCGAAAACGCGTATCTGAAATTACCGGGTCTTACACTTGAGAGAGAATCTAGCCCTTCTTGCTAACCCCAACTCTTGTTTTCAATGCAACCCAGGTTTGACTTTTTCGCGCTCACGTATCAACCCACCAAGGATGATATTCGATCAAAAATATGCACACACATTCACACTCATATCGAATGCCCACAATTGTGATGCTACTTGTGCATATGTAAATGTAATGTACAATTGTAATTATAATTTCATGTTTATCATATTATGAGCATATTATGAACATACTAATTTTCAATTCCTCAAATGTCAATATATCTTGAAGCATATACTAACGTTTTCACAACCACTAAGCATGTTATATCATTTCAATTAAAATAACACACCTAATTCATTCATTGGTATTTTATCAATTACCTATAAGACATAAAGATTATGTAAACAAATAGCATGCTCAAAACATTACATTCTTCGTGAAATTCATAACTAATCAATTTTATCAAAACCCAATCATGAAAGATTTTGCTTAATCATGTTCCTCATACCCATTTCCATTTTCTAACACCTTAGGCATGTGTTATACATGAGATTTCATTTCTAACACCCTATCAATTTCATATTTCAACCCTAGGTTGAAAATAAACCTTAATTAGATAAGGAACTCTACCTCTTGTAGCGTAATGCCACGTAGGAGAAGTCCCAATGGTCCCAAAATCAAACTTTAAAGCTTTGATCCCAAAAATTAGGTCTTTGAGATTGTGACAAAACTTGTGATCTTTGGTACCTACGTGTAGCTCTTGTTGTGTAGAACAACCTTTGTTCTTGGCCCGAAAAGATTCGACGGTTGAATTGTCGTAGACTGGAGAAGAAATGTTGGAGAACTTTACTTTTCTCTTTCTTCTCTCTCTCTTTCTTGAATTTCTTGTTTGAAAATGGGGAAGAATCACATTTTCTTCCCCTTTTATACTTTCCAATTACTTGGCTCACAATGCGCCACATGTGTCTCGTTTGTTTGGCCCAATTTGATTCTGTATCAATTAAATCTCGTCCCGTTCAAATTTAGTACATTTTTATTAAACTAAATTTAAATTATTTCTTGATTTTTGTGAATACAATTTGATAGCGTTTATTTTAGTCGCGCGAGAACTGATCACCTCGTAAAACATGAAAATTTTGGTTGTTTCAAAATTTGATAAAAATTGATTAGGTAACTGAATTTTGCGAGACGAATTCAACGATGAGATATGTTTCGTCATCTGAATTCTAGAAAAATTTAGGTTTTTAA
The DNA here is from genome assembly GCA_963454935.2 of Ilex paraguariensis. NCBI lineage: Eukaryota > Viridiplantae > Streptophyta > Magnoliopsida > Aquifoliales > Aquifoliaceae > Ilex > Ilex paraguariensis. The sequence goes on along the minus strand of CAUOFW020001058.1, from coordinate 847,992 downwards.
TCCGCACCGTAACGACTAATTATTGTTTTGCCATTTTTTAATAAAATTTTAAATTTTCCAGGTTATATATTTATAATTTTTTATAAGGGTAAAATAGATATCCAAAAGTTTTTAATGTTTAGGTACTTTTATTTGTAGTATAGATTAACAAATGCACGAGTTTAGTTGCATAACAATAGATTTAATAATAATTTTTTTTATAAAAATTTAAATTATATTTAGAATTTATTTGAATAATAATTATGTGTCGAATAATTAAATCTTATACTAACTATTACTAAACCTAATTATTGATCTACTTACTTTACTAACATTTTCTTTTTTATTTATAGCAAAGTTTTATTATAAAATTGTCATTCTTGAGTATTTATACATCTAAATATAATATTATATTTTATTGTCAAATAGATTTATAAAAATTATAAAATATTGCTTGTATCATAATATTTAGATATTTTTGCATATAAAAAAAATTAAATGTGACATATAATTGACAATAAAATTCAATTTACCAACAACATATTTAAAATAATAGAATATAGATTGTTTTTGTTTTGTTATATAAATAAATATAGATATAAATAGAAATTGTATCTAAGTGTACTACCAATAAATAAGTGCAAAAGAATTTAGAAGTCAAATACTACTAATAAAAGAGTCTAAAAGAACTTAGAAGTCTAATAACTATAAAAATTGGATAAAACAAAAATGTGGGTATAATTGACTTTATAATAATAATAATAATAATAATAATTAAGGATTAAAGAGGAAATCAAAATTTTTTCACATATGATGATATTTATAAGTAGTATAGAAAGATATAGATATAGATATAATAAAGGAGAAGGCAATCCAAATTTCAAAATATACAAAACAAACTTTAGCTTTTCGTGGTTGAGATCGTTTCAAAATTATGTTTATTTTAATCTAATGGTTGAAAATCATTGTCAATTTTTATTTTCCCACCTAAAATATTACATCCAATTCCTACACAATTTTGTGTGGGATGTGTGACTGGATTCTAACATTCTCTCTTTGTAATTTATGAGCACATAATATTGCATATTTAACGGCCTCATTACATGGATTTTAACTCAACTTTGCATTTAATTACTTAGAGTTTGTCAATTTGTGAATAATGTAAAAATTTTGATGTTGCAGGTAATCATAGAGTAATTGATGACTTTCGAAACCCTGTAACTAAGTGTGGATGAGTGGTGAAGAGATAGACACATTACATAATGATTTGGAGGTTTAAAAGTGAAAGAAATCAAGAAGTTATTGGTACTTGGTAACATAGGTATCCGACACCCACACCAATTGGTAGTAGTACCCCGATATTTTGTATTTTTGACCATGATCCACTTTGAATCTGAAAAAGTGCAAAACATGAAAGTTGTAGATCTGGATATCCTACATCTATGTCAGAATTTTAGCTCAATAGAACGGTGGGGAGCAAAAGTTATGACAAATTTATGAAAACTAGTCCTAAGCTTGCATCCCCCTTATGATCTACCGGTAGAACCTTAAAACCCACCGATAGAAAAATCTAATGGAAGTTTTTTACTGGTAGGTTTTTGACATTCTACCGATAGGTTTTGCCTAGAAGTGCCAGACACATTTCCACACGACTCCATCTACTCCGGGGCCCCACCTCTTGTTATCCCAACCATACTCTAGCATTTTTGACACACCATGATGGTCTCTTATAATCTAAAGTCAGATTTTGGAAGAAAAAAGCATGGGAGGGGCAAGAGAGAGAAGAGGGGGTGGTTGGTGAAGTATGGGAGGTGCATCCTTGGCTTGTCCTTGTTTGTTGAAGTGTCTAATCTCTTTCCACTCATTGCAACTCAGTTTTCACAGACCATGGAAGGGGTATGGACGAGTTTGGACCAAGCTATTCAGAATTTTTTTCAGTTTTTACACAAGTTTAGAGAGAGAAGCTCCAAGGAAGAAGATGAAGTTTTAGAGATAGAAAGTTAGGTTTTTGCATTTCCTCCACCATTTCAATTGTAGTAAGCTTTAAATTAGTTGTAATCTTTACATCTTGCACTTTACTCTCATTTATTTCAAGTGTAATCAAGTCTAGCTTTATGTTCTTGTAATTCCATGTCTACATTTAGGTTTTTCTTACCAAGCTTTATATTTTGGGTATGAAGGTGTAAAACTTGGGTAAATTTGAACTTTTCACAAAAAGGACAAAACGGTAAATTATCGTTATGGTACGGGTTAAAAACTTAAATTTTTCTAGAACTTGGATGATGAAACAGACCTCACTGTTGGATTCGTCTCGCAAAATTTAGCTACCCTGTCAAATTTTATCGAATTCTGAGATAGTCAAATTTTTTGCGTTGTACGAGGCGGTCGAGTCTCGGGTGACTAAAAAATGATATTTTTAATAAAATTTTAAAAATTAAAAAATAATTTGAGGTAAGTTAAACTAAAAATATTTTGAATTTAAATTAGGACAAAATTTAATCTTTTCGTGGTGAAAACGGACCCTGAAAAAGAGGGTCGTGTGGCGCGTTGTGGACCAAGTAAATAAAGGGTATAAATAGGGAGAAAATCTGATTTCTCCCCCTATTCATCAGTCGTTCACCCCAATAAAGAGGAAGAAAGAGAAAAGAGAGGGCTTCTCCACTTCTCTCTACGATCTACAAGAATCGAGTGTTCGAATCTGCTCAGGCCAAGAACAAAAATTGTTCTATGCGTCGAGAGCTTCGCGACCACACCAAAAACGACGGGGTTTCACCGAAGACTCCAAGGAAGGGATTTTGGAAAATCAAGAGTTTGGCTTGGGTGACATTCTTGAAGCTTCCCAACGTCGTTTTACACTTCAAGAGGTAGGGTTCCTTCCTACTTTGGTTTATTTCTAACATATGATGGTTATATGGAATGAGTAGGTTGATAAATTTATATATCACTTGCCTCTTGTTGTGAAATTGATGAAATGAGTATTGAAAATGGGAAATAAAATATAAAACCCGGGTAAATTTAAACTTTTTTGGAAGAAGGGTAAAATGGTAATTTACCATTATAATGCGAAATTAAAATTCGTATTTTTCTGGAGCTCGGATGGTACAACGGACCTTATCATTGAATTCATATCATGAAATCGAGTTATCATGTTAATTTTTGTCAAATTTTAAAATAGTCAAATTTTACATGTTTTACTAGACAACTGGGTGACGAATAACCTCACGAACGTCCCCAAAAATAGAAATTTTAAAATTTTCTTATAATTGAATAAAAATTTAAATAAAAATAATTTGAACTAAAATTGAAATTTAATTAAGTCATTTCGGGTTAAAAATAGACCCGAAAGTAGTAAACATGCGGGACAATGTGGACTGCACAATTAAAAGTATAAATAGGGGTTAATATCTGAAAAATTAGATATTTTCTCTCTCCTAAATCTGATCTCACACATTGGAAGAGAAGAGAAGAGAGAAAAGAGAAAAACTAAAATTTCTACCTTTCTCCCTCTGATCTACGAAATTCTGTCGGTCGGAATCGCTTGGACCAAGAGTTAAAATTGATCACTGCAATGAGGGCTACGTCTACATACCAAGAACGAAGGATCTCACCGAAGATCCAAAGAGAGAATTTTGGGATATCAAGGTTTTGGGGATTGAGAAGTGTTCTAGAGGTTTCTCCCACTCATATCACGTTCCAAGAGGTAGGGTTCCTTCCTACTTCGGTTTATTTTTAACCTAGGGTGTCTGTATGGAATGGTTAGAGGTATAAAACAATATATGACTTGCCTATAGTCATGGAAATAATAAAATGAGTATAGAAATGACCTAGACCACTTTCTAACTTGATCTTGATATGTGAAAGTATTCATGTAAACCCCTTGGAAGTTGGGATTATGTGGGCATGCTATGTGTTATGATGTGCTAAATTTTGATTAAGTGTGTTATTGGCGTAAAATTGTGATATGACACGCTTGAGCCTTGTGTTGGTTTTAAATGTTAATGTGTTAATTGATGTATTGACATAGAAATGAGTTATGGTAATTATATTCATATGATATAAATTGCCATGAGATATGTGGATATGCAGTTTAATTGCTCATTTAGCTTTCATTGCATCTTAGGCACAACATGACATCATATTCATGGGCTTAGGCATGAGTGTGGGCATGATTTATTTAAACATCATATATGGTAGTTGATGGTGGGCTCGAGAAAGTGGAATTGAAGATTCCACTGAGTCGCACGGTTGCATGTATGAAAAACTTGTGTCGGGTATAGCAAAAAGAGCTATATTCTCCCTCGGGTGCAAGACCCGGCTACCTGGTTCATACACTCTTCTACGGTGAAATTCCAGAAAAGTGTACGTGATTTGCGAAACTTGCGGTGCGATTCCAAAACTCCGCTACCCAACAAAGACACAAGGATTTTTTTTTATAAAATACTTGGTTCGTACACTCCCCTGAGGTAAAATTCTGAAAAAATGTACTTGATTTTATAAAACGATCATATAATGTGTAACATCCAACAAAGTTTTGGTTTTATAAACACATGACTTCTATTTCAAAATGATCATTGGATGTATTTCATCAATGATAAAGGTTTTACATGTGCATTGTATTGTGTGGTGGGAGCCAATGAGGGCTCGAGTTGATGTGCGTGAGTGAGTCCTATCTCATTTCATTTCATGGCATGGTAGATTCCAACATGGAATGCATATATTCTTGATTGGAATGGCTATATGATTATGATTGTGCATGTGAACATTTCATATGCACTTAGGTAGTGAGTAGTCTTTGTAGAAAATACTCTACTCGGCTTGACTTACCCTATAAGGAAACACATTTCAGGTGCGGGGTTCGTACCGGTGGAGGACTCACATTCGGGGCCTCAACGATGAAAAAAAGCCGGGTTATGGCTTTTGAAAATGAGTTATTGTAAAACTTTGGTTAAATTCTATTTTGGGTATGTAATCGTATAAATGACTTTGTAATAGAACTTGTAGAAATCAAGTTTTATGTGAGAAATATCATTATGCATGTTTTGGATGAAAAAGAGATGATTTGGAATGAATTGGAAATGAAAAACAGTGAAAATAGGCTAAACCTGGGTAGAGAGTACCAGTATAGTCTGATTCAGCAAGCAGACAATACCGGTGCTCTTTCCAAAATTTTGAAAAAAATTTTGGAAGGCAGATAGTACTGGTACAGTCTAGACGGTATCGGTACTGCTAGGGCCAGTGAGCAAACAATACCGGTACTCTCTCCAAAATTTTAAAATTTTAAAACTAAAGTGCGATGCTTTTGGCCTTTGATTTCCTTAGTAACAATGATACAAATGGACATTAAATGAGATGTATTGGGGCATGTTAAGTCTTGGTTGAATTAAATGATAAAATACACACAGGTTACACGTGTGGGTTGAAATCCCGGATAAAGGGATACTATTGACGTGATGTCGGATTGTTCGGCACTCACGGGCATTTTCGCAGGTTGACGGATGGTTAACGGTTAATTAATGACCCCTTGTTTCAGGGGTGTCATAGAAAATGAGTATAGAAATGGTTTAAAATAAATTCCTAACTTGGAATTAATATGTGGGAAATACTTGTGTAATCCCATGGAAATTGATATTATGTGGGAATGCTATGTGTTTTATGCCTTTGTGAATAAAGTGTGTTATGGGTATTTATTATGTAATAACATGCTTGGGATATATTTTTGGGAATAAAATGTTGATGTATTGTTATTGACACATTGACATTGTGAGGAAAATGGTGATTACATGCATGAGATATGAATTGCCATGGAATAAGTAGAAATGTGATTAAACTTGTTCATGTGGCATTCATTACATATGAGCATAACATTAATATAGCAATGGTGCATTACAATGCATTTGCATGGAGGAACTATATCCATGGACATGTGTGTGGGTGTGTGTGCATGGTTAACATCAAACACCACATAGGTGGAAGATGAGTGGGCTTGAAAAAGTTGAATCGAAGATCCGACTGAGTCGCACGGTTGCATGAAAAAAGAATTGGGTCGGGGTTAACAAGAAGAGCTAGACTATCCCTTGGGTGAGAAACCCAATGATCAGATATGCACTCCGTTGGTATAAGAGCTCATAAAGTGTGTCGGTGTACGTGTAAACGTTGGTGGAAGTCTATAAATTCTATGTCAGTTGGGTGCCGTTGGTGTAAGTCCATAGATACCCACTCCAAGAAAGACTCAGAGATTTTTATTTAAAATAGTCATTGGGTGTGTAATGCCAATGACGGGGGCTTGGAAAACCCGATTTTATACTCATAGCATTGCATGGGTGAAAGGAGTCAAGGAGGGCTTAGGTAGAGTTGCACGAGTGAGTATCATCTCATATCATGACATGACGTGTCAGATTCCATCATAGAGTTGCTTTATCTTGATTGGAACTGTTGTAGCTTGTTAAATGTTGCATTAATATTTCATATGCACTTAGGTTGGGGAGTAGCCTCTGTAGGAAATACTCTACTAGGCGTGGTTCACCCTATACGAAAAAATATTTCAGGTGCGGGATACACGTTGAAGGAAGGCCCTCACAAGGGACCTTAAGGATGAAAAAAACCGAAATGTGGCTTTATTTTAGATTTCTTGTAAATGATTATCAAAACTTAGTTTTGACATGTAAATTAATGTAGTAGAATTGTATACGGACCTTGTGTAATATGACAATATTCAATATATATGTGTTGGATGAAAATAATATGTGTTGAAATGAATTAGAAATGAAAAATAGGTGAAACAAGCAAATCTGGATAAGACCTACCGGTAGATTGCTGCTCAGTGGGCAACACCTACCGGTAGAACCTCCGGTAGGATTGCGTACAGGCATAACTTTGTTTATCAAGCAAAACCTACCGGTAGGACTTTTCTAGTAGACAAAACCTACCGATAGGTTCTCCAAAAAAAATTTGAAAATTTAAGACTGCCTTGCCATGCTTTTGGACCACGGGTTCTTTGGTTCTAAGGATATAAATGGACATCAAATGAGGATAAATAGTGGTATATTGGATCCCAGTTGGTCAAATGGTATAATGTACATGGGTTACACGTGTGGGTGATGATTCCGGTTAAGGGGATGCTATTGACCTGATATTGGGTTGTGCGACAATCACGGGTACTTCCGCGGGTTGACAAGTGGTCAATGGTTGAAAAAGGACCCCCGGTTTTAGGGATGTCACAACTTGATATCAGAGCTTAGATATACAATTTACCTAGGGCTTCATAGGGCATGAGTTTAGACCATTGCATTCATTGTGCATTTCATACTATGTGCTTTAATATGATATATGTTATGTGAATGATATGCATGGTAAAATGTATATGGAAAATAGACACTAGGGTTAGAAAACATAATCGAGTTGGAAAATAAGGGAACGAGATGGTTCAGGGTGTAAAGGTCTACTAGTGGGTGGCATAAGCCCTACTAGGGAGACAAGGAAATGAATCTCCGAGTTTCAAAGTTGGTCTCTACTTTGGGATACTAAATTAGTGCTCTATTGCTGTCTTACATGTGTGTAGATGACAAGTAGAGGAGGAGGACACTGAGGCGGTGGGCGGAACAATAATCAACCACCACTGGCCTTCGACCAACAAGCCTTCGTGGAGGTTATTGGTACTGCGATTGCTACTATTGCATAGGTTAGTGCAAATGTGGGACAAGGAGGCTCGAGTAACCTCCAAAAATTCAAGGCACACAAGCCTCCAATTTTTAAGGGAGTGGCGGATCTAATGGTAGCTGACCATTGATTCCAGCAAGTTTACAAGATTTTAGAGGCAATGGAGATCACCTCCGATGCCACGAAGATAAGGCTAGCTGAGTTCCAGCTGGAGGGAGAAGCCCAACTGTGGTGGGATTGGGCAAAGGACTCCAAGGACTTGGAGGCAATGACATGGGGGGAGTTTCGGGAGCTCTTCATGGGCAAGTATTTCCTCACGGCTGTTCAACATGCTAAGGCCCGGGAATTCTTGGATTTGAAACAAGAAACCATGGCAGTGATGAAATACGTGACTAAGTTCATTGAGCTAGCCTGTTTTGCCGATGACTACGTGGCCACGAACATGGCTAAGGTGAGAAAATTTGAGGATGGTCTGAAATTGTCCATCCGGAGAAAAATTGTGGGTCTCCGCCTACAAGACTTGGACTCGATGGTCGAGACAACTATGGCCATTGAGAGAGAGGTTGATGACGCACGAAGCATCCGGGAGTCAGGTGCCAAGGACAAGAAGAAGTGTAAACCCCACCCTTTTATTTATATATATATATGTAGGTTTATGTAGCAAGTTATTATTTCTTTTTGGAAATATTAATATGGAAATTCGAGGAAATAGTAGTTAAAACTTAGTTTAGTTTGCAAATATATGAAATCGTTGTAATAGAACTTGTACCAACTAGGTTTGATGTACAAACGCATGTTGAATAAGCTTGGGTTGGATTTGGAATGGGTTTAAAATGAAAAATAGAGGAAATAGGCAAATTTGGACAAGACCTACCGGTAGTACGCTGTCCAGTGGATCCGAACTGCCAGTAGTCAATAGGTAGTAAAGGTCCAGTAGATTCGAACTACCGATAGCTCAACAGGTAGTACGCTGTCCCATAGATCCAAACTACCGGTAGCCCGATACGAACTACTGGTAGACAGTTAAAAAGTCGGGATTTTTATGTTTTAAAACTCTATTTTCACTCCATTTACTCCCATTCTTTCACACCACTCTCACCCCACACCTCTTAGAACCCTAGTAGAAAGACTTAAAGAGGAAGAGAATAAGGGAAAACAAGAGTTTTTAGGGTGATTCAAGATCAAATCTTCTTATCCTTCACACCAAAGCCAAGAAGAAAGGTAGGGGTTTCTTCCATTCTTGTTCAATGAGGCTAGAGTTTATATATATACATGTTTTGCTTCTAAATCTTAAATATATGCTATGAAATACTTGTTCCTTGAAGTTTCTACAAGTTTCACCATGTTTTGAAGATATTTATGATTTGATGGCCATAAAAACCCTAGTTTTTGAGAAAAATGGATTTTTCTTCTTAATGTTTAATTGTTCTTAATTTTAAAACTCTAGTGCTTTGTATTAAACAACAAATGGTATTTGTAACGATCTCTTGCTTATTTTCTTCAATTGTGCTCTTGTAATGCAAGTTGTGAAATTTGGAAATTTTGGATTTACTTATGATTTGAGAATTTGGTTGGAATTGTATCTCTTGTATGGTTGTTGTGATGGACTTGAATTGCATTCGAGCACTGCCGTAGAGTGTTAGAGGTTAGTCTATCTCATTGGGGGTGAGATAGTTTCCTAACACTTGTAGTGGTTTGTTGTTTGTGAGAGCAACCACTATTGTTCACGTAAGTTCGAGGTTGAGGGTGGTTATACCTTTCCTGGGAAGGATTCGTCAATGCCATGGGAGACAGTATACGCCATTCCTAAAGTGGTTTGTGTGGTTATGGTTGGGTGAACGAAGTAGAGTCGCTGTGTAGATTCATGGGAAACAACCAACATACATGAGAACATGTTTATTGTGTGAAATTGGTTTTCCTACATGAGCTTGTGGAGGTATGGGACTCTACAAGAACTTGTGGGAAATGACTTATGGTTAGAAATAGTTTATTGTTTGGAAATTCATTTTACTGTTCATTTAAATTATTGTTATTGTGTAAACTTGAGATCTATTGAAATGTTCTTGTTTTCTTTCAAAAATTAATATATGATATTTACAAAATGAGATCTACTTGTTTTTACATGATTTCTAAACCTTGTATGAGTTTAGGAGAATGTTGCTACAGAGCTTCGTGCTCACCTCCTACAAACTATATTTTTCAGATTGTGGTCTAGAGGAAGAGCTCGGGGTTGAGGAGCCGACACATTGGGAAGCTCCATTAGACAGGCTCACGAATCCCGAGGTAGATGTCTAGAGTTATACTCTCCTAGGTGCTAGACTAGGAAATTTCTTTTGAGATTTTGTAAAGCCTGACCTTGTGTTATTCCGTTGCAAGTTTAAGTGTGATTCTTTTGGGATGTGATCATCATAGTTGATCATATTTTTTTGGGATGTAATAGCCATGGTTGGCCTATTCTTTTGAAATAATATTGTAAATGTTATATTTGATGAATGAAATTTTTTTAATGATGAAATTATTTAGTTGCTTCTATGATGTGAATGGTTTATAGATTTTAATGCTGTCCAAGGTGGGTTTTGGGGCGTTACAAGAAGGAGGGCCAATCATTTTCTTCTAGTTTCGGAAAGAGGCAGAGGACTTCTACTTTGCAAGGACAACAAGGATAGGGCTGTGGTTATTAGGGCCAAGGCCAAGGTCGACCCTTCCAGGGCAGAGGAAACCCTAGAACAACATATCAGGCAGGTCAACAGACATGTTTCTATTGCCACCAGCCGGATCACATGAAGCGGGATTGTCCTCAGAGGTAGAGATCCCAGAGCTACGGGACATCCTAGTCCCAATCGTCGGTGGGGCATGCGTAGACTTATTTTGTTTCTCCCTACCCCACCATTGGCCAGGGAAGCCAGTATCAGTTTTGGGGTGCTACTCAGACCGCCTACCACTTCACGAGTAAGGACTTTGCAATCAAGCCAGTTGGGCCAGGGCATGGGTCGAGGCTGAGGATAGGGCATGCAGGCCAGGACTTCAGGGATCTAGGGATGTGTCTACACCATCAGATCTCAGATTGAGCCAGTGGAGGGTACATTTCTACTCTCTCGCTTATGAGCTAGGGTGTTATTTGACTTTGGTGCATCTCATTCATTAATATCTACATCATGTGTGAGGGATCTGGTCTTAGAGGTTGATACCTTGGAAGAACCATTATATGTGAATTCACCCCTAGGAGTTAGGGCATGTGTTGATCAAATATGTCGAGGTTGTTAGTTAGAGATCTTGGAAATTCTACTCACCGTGGACCTTAGGGTCATGGACATGTCTGAGTTTGATGTTATCCTTTGGATGGATTGGTTGGCGACACTTCGCGTCATCATCGATTGTGATAAAAAAAGGGTAACTGCCTACACACTAGACGATGTTTGTTTCAAGTTTTAGGGAAAAAGCATGATGTCTTACCCCAAGCCGTGTATGACTCTAGATGGCACGGGCAGTTGATGGGTTGGCTTGCGAGCCTTACATTGGAGGACGAGGTAAGACAGAAGTTGGGTTTACCTCGGGTTGTCTATGAGTATGAAGACGTTTTTTCAGACAAATTACCGAGATTACCTCCACATAGGGATGTAGACTTTAGCATTGAGTTGCATCTAGGTACATCGTCTATTTCTATGATTCCACAAAGAATAACACCAGTAGAGTTGCAAGAACTAAAGGTCCAATTACAAGAATTGTTGGACAAGAGTTTTATTAGATCGAGCACTTCACCTTGGGGCGTTCCGGTGCTACTTGCCAAGAAGAAGGACAAGACCCTTCGGTTGTGTATAGATTATCGGCAGTTGAACGGGTCACTATCAAGAATAGGTACCCTTGGCCGAGGATTGATAATCTGTTTGATCAGTTGAGGGGAGTGTGGGTTTACTCTAAGATAGATCTTCACATTGGCTACCATCAGTTGAGAATTAGGGAGGCAGATATCCCTAAGACGGCGTTCAAAATATGGTATGGGACATTTTGAGTTTACGGTGATGCCATTTGAATTGACGAATGCCCCGACGGCATTCATGGATCTCATGCATAGAGTGTTCCAACCCTATTTAGATTAGTTTGTCGTGGTGTTTGTTGATGGCATGTTGATCTACTCCAAGTCTGAGGAGGAGCATGAGGGTCACTTAAGGGTTGTTCTCCAGACCTTGAGAGACCTCTAGTTGTGCGCCAAGTTCAGCAAATGTGAACTTTGGCTTACGGAGCTAAAGTTTTTGGGACATGTGGTGTCGCCTTCAGGTGTATCCATGGACTCGGAGAAGGTTGAGGCAATTTTGAATTGGGAAAGGCCGAAGTCAGTCTTCGAAATACGTAATTTCTTGGGATTGGTAGGATAATACTGGAGATTCATTGAAAAATTCTCTCGCCTAGCTGCATCTATGACGAGATTGACTCAGAAGGGGTCAAGTTTGAGTGGAATGAATCGTACGAGAAGACATTCTAAGAGTTAAAGAGGAGGCTTACTTCAGCTCCTATTTTGATAGTCTTGGAGAGGGGACAGATGTACACGGTGTATTGTGGTGCCTCTAGAGACGGACTTGGATGTGTTTTGATACAGTCTGGGAGGGTGGTGGCTTATAGTTCTCGCCAACTAAAGAACCACGAGCGGAATTACCCTACGCATGATATGGAGTTTGCGACCATTGTTTTTGCCTTGAAGGCTTGGCTCCACTATCTGTATGGTGAACAGTTTGAGGTATTTTCGGATCACAAGAGTCTGAAGTACATCTTTACACAGTGGGACCTCAACATGAGACAACACAGGTGGATGGAGTATTTGGAGGACTACGACTTCACTTTGCATTACCATCCCGGTAAGGCAAATATGGTGGCTGATGTACTCAGTCGGAAGTTACGAGGAGTCTTGGCTAGCGTGGCTTCCCGAGAATGACAGATGCTTGAGACTGTGGGACAATTCGGGTTACACTACGGGGATCAGGCTCAAGGTGTTTTAGGGAGCATGATGGCTATGCCCTCCCTACTGAGCTGGGTGATCGAGTCCCAAGGGCAAGACCTATAGTTATCATCCATCAGAGACCGAGTGCAGGCAGATACTAGTGATGAAGGCTGGTCCTTTCACTTAGGTGACAGTCTTCGGTTTAGGGGAAGGGCTATGGTTCCCTAGTTGGTGGATCTGAGAGAGGAAATTCTTAGGGAGTTCTATTGCTCTCGATTTTCTGTGCATCCAAGTGGCATGAAAACGTATCATGATCTTCGTTGCTAGTATTATTGGAGCAGAATGAAGAGACATGTTGGAGCCTTTGTCAGACGATGTCTCACATGTCAGCAGGTCAAGGCTGAGCACTAGAGACCGGCGAGGTTGCTCCAGCCTTTGGAGGTAGCTGAATAGAAGTGGGAGCATATCATGATGGACTTTGTGACTCACTTGCCATGGACATCGTGGGGACATGACGTGGTATGGGTGATAGTGGACCAGCTTACGAAGTCGGCACATTTTTAGCGGTGCGGATGACCTTTAGACTGGAGGAGTTCTGTAGATTGTATATATGGGAGATTGTCCGGTTGCATGGGGTACTTGTATCTATAGTATCGGATCGGGCTTCCAGGTTTACAACTCAATTTTGGGAGAGTTTTCAGCAGGCCATGGGAACACAGTTGATGATGAGCACAACTTTTCATCCCCAGATGGACGGTCAGTGAGAGAGGACTATCCAAATATTAGAGGACATGCTACGGGCATGCGTCCTAGATCTCAAGGGTAGTTGGGAAGAGCATTTACCTTTAGTGGAGTTTGCCTACAACAACAGTTATCAGCAAACATTCGTTTGTCACCCTATGAGGCACTATATGGGAGGCCTTGTCATTCTCTGGTGTGCCGGACGGAGGTGGGAGAGAGACCCTCTACGGGTCTGGATTTGATTAGAGACGCCTCGAAAAAGGTGGACTTGTTACGGAAGCGTCTTCTAATAGCTCAGAGTCAGCAGAAGAGCTATGCCGACAAATGATGGTGACCTCTGGAGTTTGAGTTGGGAGATCACATCTTCTTGAAAGTGATGCCTAAGAGGGGAATGGTCAAATTCAGAAAACAAGGAAAGCTGTCGCTGAGATTTATTAGGCCCTTCGAGGTACTTGAGAGGGTAGGTACAGTGGCTTACAAATTGGCGTTACCGCCAAATTTATCGGTGTTCATACGGTGTTCCATGTCTCTATGCTCCGAAAGTATACTCCACATCCGACACATATAGTGGATTGGGGTGAGTTTATTGTTGATGCGGATGAGACCTTCGAAGAGGGACTGGTGCGTATCATGGATAGCCGGAAGAAAGCTTTGCGAGGCAAGATAGTGAGGCTAGTAAAGGTGCTGTGGCAACATCGAGGGGTGGAAGAAGTGACGTGGGAGCGTGAGGACACCATACGTACCAATTATCCGTTCATGTTCGAGGATGTAGGTATATTTATATAATTTTAAGTGAAATATTAATGTTGCATATGCATGCGGTTAAGTGTGTATGTGTGTTTGAATTTTGGGGACAAAATTCTCTTAAGGGGGAAGAATGTAAAACCCGGGTAAATTTAAACTTTTCACAAAAAGGGTAAAATGGTAAATTGTAGCTACGGTACGGGTTAAAAATCTAAATTTTTCTAGAATTTGGATGATGAAACTGACCTCACCATTAAATTCGTCTCGCAAAATTTAATGACCATGTCAAATTTTATCGAATTTCGAGATAGTCAAATTTTTTGCGTTGTACGAGGCGGTCGAGTCTCGGGTGACCCAAAAACGAGATTTTTAATAAAATTTTGAAAATTAAAAAATAATTTGAGGCAAGTTAAAATATGAATATTTTGAACTTAAATATGGACGAAATTTAATCTTTTCGGAACAATAATGGACTTGAAAAAAGAGGGCCGTGTGGCGCATTGTAGGTCAAGTAAATAAATGGTATAAATAAGGGAAAAATATGATTTCTCCCCCTATTCATCAGTCGTTCACCCGATAGAGAGGAAGAGATGGAAAAGAGAGGATTTCTCCACTTCTCTCTACGATCTACGACAATCGAGTACTCGAATCCGCTCGGGCTAAGAACAAAGATTGTTCTGTGCGTCGAGAGCTTCGCGACCACACAAAAAACGATGGGTTTCACTGAAGACTCTGATTAGTACTTAAATTTAGCATATTATTATGCCTTTTTAGGACTAATTTCACTTTGATGGAGTTCAAGAAAGGATGTTTCAGGTTCTAAAGTGAACAAGGGCTCGAGGGCAACAAAAGTCACACTTGAATATCGTACTAGAACATTAGGGAATGAAATTGGAAAGCTTGGAACAAAGCAAGAATGTTTGAATGCCAACTCACGTTCGAAAGTCCATTTGAACTACGACAAAACAACCTGTTGAGACACAGTGTGTTGCTGTCAAGCACCAGGACCTTGAGGTACTTGAGTACCACGTTCTAATGCCAACTAATGTTCGAACGTCCACTTAAGTTGATTGAAGGCCAGACTGATGAAACATGATGTGTTGCAGCAAGCAAGGACGAAAATGCACTTGAGTACCACGTTCGAATGCCATTCAATGTTCGAACATCCTATGGAATCATTTGATGAACAGACTTCTGTATAGAGTGTGGAAATGAACTTTACAGAAGACCACTTGAGTGGAAAAGGTCAGGCCCCATTTGGCGTTCGAGCGTTTGTAAAGCAAGACCAATAGACACATTCAAACGTTAAACAACATTCGAACGCCCCTAAAGCAAAATAGAAGACAACGTTCGAATGTCGATTCATGTTTGAACGTCCTCTACAGACTGTCTGCAGAGTAGTTGGTTTTCATGGGCAATAAACACTATTCACTCATCCTCTCTTATCTTCTTGTTTCCTCTAACCCTTTCTTGCTTATAAATAGTCCCATGTTGGGAGNGGTAGTTGGGAAGAGCATTTACCTTTAGTGGAGTTTGCCTACAACAACAGTTATCAGCAAACATTCGTTTGTCACCCTATGAGGCACTATATGGGAGGCCTTGTCATTCTCTGGTGTGCCGGACGGAGGTGGGAGAGAGACCCTCTACGGGTCTGGATTTGATTAGAGACGCCTCGAAAAAGGTGGACTTGTTACGGAAGCGTCTTCTAATAGCTCAGAGTCAGCAGAAGAGCTATGCCGACAAATGATGGTGACCTCTGGAGTTTGAGTTGGGAGATCACATCTTCTTGAAAGTGATGCCTAAGAGGGGAATGGTCAAATTCAGAAAACAAGGAAAGCTGTCGCTGAGATTTATTAGGCCCTTCGAGGTACTTGAGAGGGTAGGTACAGTGGCTTACAAATTGGCGTTACCGCCAAATTTATCGGTGTTCATACGGTGTTCCATGTCTCTATGCTCCGAAAGTATACTCCACATCCGACACATGTAGTGGATTGGGGTGAGTTTATTGTTGATGCGGATGAGACCTTCGAAGAGGGACTGGTGCGTATCATGGATAGCCGGAAGAAAGCTTTGCGAGGCAAGATAGTGAGGCTAGTAAAGGTGCTGTGGCAACATCGAGGGGTGGAAGAAGTGACGTGGGAGCGTGAGGACACCATACGTACCAATTATCCGTTCATGTTCGAGGATGTAGGTATATTTATATAATTTTAAGTGAAATATTAATGTTGCATATGCATGCGGTTAAGTGTGTATGTGTGTTTGAATTTTGGGGACAAAATTCTCTTAAGGGGGAAGAATGTAAAACCCGGGTAAATTTAAACTTTTCACAAAAAGGGTAAAATGGTAAATTGTAGCTACGGTACGGGTTAAAAATCTAAATTTTTCTAGAATTTGGATGATGAAACTGACCTCACCATTAAATTCGTCTCGCAAAATTTAATGACCATGTCAAATTTTATCGAATTTCGAGATAGTCAAATTTTTTGCGTTGTACGAGGCGGTCGAGTCTCGGGTGACCCAAAAACGAGATTTTTAATAAAATTTTGAAAATTAAAAAATAATTTGAGGCAAGTTAAAATATGAATATTTTGAACTTAAATATGGACGAAATTTAATCTTTTCGGAACAATAATGGACTTGAAAAAAGAGGGCCGTGTGGCGCATTGTAGGTCNGCAAGTTAAAATATGAATATTTTGAACTTAAATATGGACGAAATTTAATCTTTTCGGGACAATAATGGACTTGAAAAAAGAGGGCCGTGTGGCGCATTGTAGGTCAAGTAAATAAATGGTATAAATAAGGGAAAAATATGATTTCTCCCCCTATTCATCAGTCGTTCACCCGATAGAGAGGAAGAGATGGAAAAGAGAGGATTTCTCCACTTCTCTCTACGATCTACGACAATCGAGTACTCGAATCCGCTCGGGCTAAGAACAAAGATTGTTCTGTGCGTCGAGAGCTTCGCGACCACACAAAAAACGATGGGTTTCACTGAAGACTCTGATTAGTACTTAAATTTAGCATATTATTATGCCTTTTTAGGACTAATTTCACTTTGATGGAGTTCAAGAAAGGATGTTTCAGGTTCTAAAGTGAACAAGGGCTCGAGGGCAACAAAAGTCACACTTGAATATCGTACTAGAACATTAGGGAATGAAATTGGAAAGCTTGGAACAAAGCAAGAATGTTTGAATGCCAACTCACGTTCGAAAGTCCATTTGAACTACGACAAAACAACCTGTTGAGACACAGTGTGTTGCTGTCAAGCACCAGGACCTTGAGGTACTTGAGTACCACGTTCTAATGCCAACTAACGTTCGAACGTCCACTTAAGTTGATTGAAGGCCAGACTGATGAAACATGATGTGTTGCAGCAAGCAAGGACGAAAATGCACTTGAGTACCACGTTCGAATGCCATTCAATGTTCGAACATCCTATGGAATCATTTGATGAACAGACTTCTGTATAGAGTGTGGAAATGAACTTTACAGAAGACCACTTGAGTGGAAAAGGTCAGGCCCCATTTGGCGTTCGAGCGTTTGTAAAGCAAGACCAATAGACACATTCAAACGTTAAACAACATTCGAACGCCCCTAAAGCAAAATAGAAGACAACGTTCGAATGTCGATTCATGTTTGAACGTCCTCTACAGACTGTCTGCAGAGTAGTTGGTTTTCATGGGCAATAAACACTATTCACTCATCCTCTCTTATCTTCTTGTTTCCTCTAACCCTTTCTTGCTTATAAATAGTCCCATGTTGGGAGCTTGTAAAGTAGAGTAGAAAGCTAGTTTTTGTACATCTCTTGTTTATGTTTTCATTTTGCATTTGTATCAATCATGATGGAGGCTTAGACTCCCCTTGTAGTTGAAGTCTCTTATTTATTTATGTTAACTCTTTACATTTATGTTGTGACAACCATGATAGAGGCTTAGACTCCCCTTGTAGTTGTACTTGCTTTTATTTACAAGTATCAAGAGAGATAACTCATCTTTTGGTTGGGTGGAAACCCTCCAAAAACAACTAGCTTTCTTCTACTTTTATTGTTCATGTATTTCATTTCCATCGTTTGAGCATTCTTTTTTCTTAGAAGAGTGAAACTCTTGCACTTTTCTAGAACTTTACGAAAACCATGAAGGGTGGAACGTGATACACTTATTCTTCATTGAAGATAAGCTCTTTGTTTAGTTTGCTTCACTTAGTAGCTCATCTAGTTAGAGGGATGAGTATCACTCACTTTTCTAACTTTGCCAAGGCCATGAAAAGTGAGTAGTTCCTCATTCACTCTTTAGTAAGAGGTGATGAATATGTAAAGATTATCCGGAAGTTATGTTTGTGCAACTCCTTTATGTTTTAATGCTTTATATTCCACTTGCTCATTGAATGATTGAATACATCTAGCAAAGTTGAGGTACTTTGTATAATCAAGGACTCCTTCTACGATATGGATGACCCCTGCATAGAAAGACCCATTGGTTCAAGGCAAGCACTCTGGCTAGCTCTTCATGATAACCTTTCAATTTTTACCATTATTGCGCTTTAGTCAAAGAATGAACCATTAATGCCATGGTTGGATACCTTGTAGAAACACTTGCTTGTTTGTAGACAGGTTAAGTCTCGGCACAGACAATTCTTGTAAACTTCTAGAAAGGCATCGGAACCATGTGCTTAATGCTCATAGTCCATCTTTATCTTCCGATTAACTTGTTGTTGACACAAGAGTTAATTGAGTTATAAAACACAAACATAATAAACTGGATAATCAATTACATGTTCTGATCTTTGAACATGTTCTTTTCAAGAGTTTTCTAGACAAAATATAAGATAACTTAGCAAAGATAACAGCCACTCTTTAGTTTGAAGATCAGAACATGTAATTGATTATCCGATTTATTATGTTTGTACTTTATAACTCAATTAACTCCCATGTCAACAACAAGTTAATCGGAAGATAAAGATGGACTGTAAGAATTAAACACATGATTCCGGTGCCTTTCTAAAAGTTTACAAGAATTGTCCGTGTTGAGACTTAACCCGTCTACAAACAAGTAAGTATTTTTACAAGGCATCCAACCATGACATTAATGGTCCATTCTTTGAATAAAGCGCAATAATAGTGGAGATTGAATGGTTGTCATGAAGAGCTAGCCGGGGTGCTTGCCTTGAACCAGCGGGTTTTTCTATGCAGGAGTCATCCGTATCTTAGAAGGAGTCCTTGGTTATACAAAGTACCTTAGCTTTGCTAGATGCATTCAATCATCTAATGAGCAAGTGGAATATAAAGTATTAAAGCATAAAGGAATTGCACAAACATAACTTCCGGGTAATCTTTACATATTCATCACCTTTTACTAAAGAGTGAATGAGGAACTACTCACTCTTCATGACTTTGGTAAAGCTAGAAGAGTGAATGATACTCATCCCTCTAAGTAGAGGAGTGATTAACCCTAATTAGTGTGTAAATAAAATAATTAAGTGATCAATTTTGAGCCTGACTACTTCTTGTTTCATCCCGGGTTAACAAGGGTAATTGAGGTCTTTTCATGATCAATGTTGTCACCCCAAGATTGCTTCAGTCTCTGCCTGTTCACCTTGAAGGTTCTTTTTGAATTTGTTTCCTTAACTGTGACTGCTCCATGTGGGAACACCTCCTCTTTATATAGGTTGCCGGTCTCAAGAGGATCTGAAATACCACTTCCTACGAATACCCTATTCACTGAATCTTCTACCAAATCAACTTGAAAATATTCTTTCGGTTCCTTTGAAAATTTCATAGCTGAAAATACATTGAATGTAACCTCTTGATCTTGGACTCGCATAGTTAGCTTACCTTTCTGTACATCAATGAGTGTTCTCCCCATTGCTAAGAATGGTCGCCCAAGAATAATATGTATTTTCCTGTCTTCCTCAAAATCTAAGACTATGAAATCAGCTGAAAAAATGAACTTCTCCACTTTAACTTGAACGTCCTCAACTATGCTCCTTGGATAAGTGAGTGATCTATCTACAAGCTGCAATGTGATGTTAGTAGGCTTCGCTTATTTCAAACCCAATTGCTGATACTCAACTATGACATCAAGTTGATACTAGCTCCCAAATCACACAATGCTTTCTTGAAAAATTGGCTGCCTATTGTGCATGGAATAGTAAAACTACTCGGATCTTTGAGCTTTGGTTNTGTTCCATGTCTCTATGCTCCGAAAGTATACTCCACATCCGACACATATAGTGGATTGGGGTGAGTTTATTGTTGATGCGGATGAGACCTTCGAAGAGGGACTGGTGCGTATCATGGATAGCCGGAAGAAAGCTTTGCGAGGCAAGATAGTGAGGCTAGTAAAGGTGCTGTGGCAACATCGAGGGGTGGAAGAAGTGACGTGGGAGCGTGAGGACACCATACGTACCAATTATCCGTTCATGTTCGAGGATGTAGGTATATTTATATAATTTTAAGTGAAATATTAATGTTGCATATGCATGCGGTTAAGTGTGTATGTGTGTTTGAATTTTGGGGACAAAATTCTCTTAAGGGGGAAGAATGTAAAACCCGGGTAAATTTAAACTTTTCACAAAAAGGGTAAAATGGTAAATTGTAGCTACGGTACGGGTTAAAAATCTAAATTTTTCTAGAATTTGGATGATGAAACTGACCTCACCATTAAATTCGTCTCGCAAAATTTAATGACCATGTCAAATTTTATCGAATTTCGAGATAGTCAAATTTTTTGCGTTGTACGAGGCGGTCGAGTCTCGGGTGACCCAAAAACGAGATTTTTAATAAAATTTTGAAAATTAAAAAATAATTTGAGGCAAGTTAAAATATGAATATTTTGAACTTAAATATGGACGAAATTTAATCTTTTCGGAACAATAATGGACTTGAAAAAAGAGGGCCGTGTGGCGCATTGTAGGTCAAGTAAATAAATGGTATAAATAAGGGAAAAATATGATTTCTCCCCCTATTCATCAGTCGTTCACCCGATAGAGAGGAAGAGATGGAAAAGAGAGGATTTCTCCACTTCTCTCTACGATCTACGACAATCGAGTACTCGAATCCGCTCGGGCTAAGAACAAAGATTGTTCTGTGCGTCGAGAGCTTCGCGACCACACAAAAAACGATGGGTTTCACTGAAGACTCTGATTAGTACTTAAATTTAGCATATTATTATGCCTTTTTAGGACTAATTTCACTTTGATGGAGTTCAAGAAAGGATGTTTCAGGTTCTAAAGTGAACAAGGGCTCGAGGGCAACAAAAGTCACACTTGAATATCGTACTAGAACATTAGGGAATGAAATTGGAAAGCTTGGAACAAAGCAAGAATGTTTGAATGCCAACTCACGTTCGAAAGTCCATTTGAACTACGACAAAACAACCTGTTGAGACACAGTGTGTTGCTGTCAAGCACCAGGACCTTGAGGTACTTGAGTACCACGTTCTAATGCCAACTAATGTTCGAACGTCCACTTAAGTTGATTGAAGGCCAGACTGATGAAACATGATGTGTTGCAGCAAGCAAGGACGAAAATGCACTTGAGTACCACGTTCGAATGCCATTCAATGTTCGAACATCCTATGGAATCATTTGATGAACAGACTTCTGTATAGAGTGTGGAAATGAACTTTACAGAAGACCACTTGAGTGGAAAAGGTCAGGCCCCATTTGGCGTTCGAGCGTTTGTAAAGCAAGACCAATAGACACATTCAAACGTTAAACAACATTCGAACGCCCCTAAAGCAAAATAGAAGACAACGTTCGAATGTCGATTCATGTTTGAACGTCCTCTACAGACTGTCTGCAGAGTAGTTGGTTTTCATGGGCAATAAACACTATTCACTCATCCTCTCTTATCTTCTTGTTTCCTCTAACCCTTTCTTGCTTATAAATAGTCCCATGTTGGGAGCTTGTAAAGTAGAGTAGAAAGCTAGTTTTTGTACATCTCTTGTTTATGTTTTCATTTTGCATTTGTATCAATCATGATGGAGGCTTAGACTCCCCTTGTAGTTGAAGTCTCTTATTTATTTATGTTAACTCTTTACATTTATGTTGTGACAACCATGATAGAGGCTTAGACTCCCCTTGTAGTTGTACTTGCTTTTATTTACAAGTATCAAGAGAGATAACTCATCTTTTGGTTGGGTGGAAACCCTCCAAAAACAACTAGCTTTCTTCTACTTTTATTGTTCATGTATTTCATTTCCATCGTTTGAGCATTCTTTTTTCTTAGAAGAGTGAAACTCTTGCACTTTTCTAGAACTTTACGAAAACCATGAAGGGTGGAACGTGATACACTTATTCTTCATTGAAGATAAGCTCTTTGTTTAGTTTGCTTCACTTAGTAGCTCATCTAGTTAGAGGGATGAGTATCACTCACTTTTCTAACTTTGCCAAGGCCATGAAAAGTGAGTAGTTCCTCATTCACTCTTTAGTAAGAGGTGATGAATATGTAAAGATTATCCGGAAGTTATGTTTGTGCAACTCCTTTATGTTTTAATGCTTTATATTCCACTTGCTCATTGAATGATTGAATACATCTAGCAAAGTTGAGGTACTTTGTATAATCAAGGACTCCTTCTACGATATGGATGACCCCTGCATAGAAAGACCCATTGGTTCAAGGCAAGCACTCTGGCTAGCTCTTCATGATAACCTTTCAATTTTTACCATTATTGCGCTTTAGTCAAAGAATGAACCATTAATGCCATGGTTGGATACCTTGTAGAAACACTTGCTTGTTTGTAGACAGGTTAAGTCTCGGCACAGACAATTCTTGTAAACTTCTAGAAAGGCATCGGAACCATGTGCTTAATGCTCATAGTCCATCTTTATCTTCCGATTAACTTGTTGTTGACACAAGAGTTAATTGAGTTATAAAACACAAACATAATAAACTGGATAATCAATTACATGTTCTGATCTTTGAACATGTTCTTTTCAAGAGTTTTCTAGACAAAATATAAGATAACTTAGCAAAGATAACAGCCACTCTTTAGTTTGAAGATCAGAACATGTAATTGATTATNGATAGTTAGATAAAGTTATCTCTCCCAATTAAATTACTATATTCCTATGCAAAATAAGTTGGAATAGATTCATTAAGTTCAAACTCTCATAAAAGTTACACACGACATATAGGTATATTCCTATCCTATACACAAACCCAACAATTCAATCCTAAGAAGAATTAACTAGATGCATGTCATCATATTCAGATCTATCCCTAGAATTCATCTCCCAATTTTATCNTCTATCTTTTATTTTTTTACCCTTAGTATCATCTCTATGTGATTGTTTTGGAGTTCCACCAACAACCTCAGGTAACTCTTTTCTGCTTCGTAATGTAATAGCATTGCAGTACTCCTTACCTTCCCTCTAAGGATTGATCTCTGTATCATTGGGTAGAGTGCCTCGAGGTTGGTTGTTAATGGCNCAAACAACTCATGTACGATCAATAGAACTAGAAACGAGAGTAGATTAATTTAACTAGTCATTAGGTTCTATTGCAACCTTTNATCTCTGTATCATTGGGTAGAGTGCCTCGAGGTTGGTTGTTAATGGCAGTAGCAAGTTGACCCATTTGGTTTTCTAGGGTTCGGATTGATACTTCCATACTATTTATCCTTGTCTCACTTTGTGCTATGTACCTGGAAAGCNAGTTGACCCATTTGGTTTTCTAGGGTTCGGATTGATACTTCCATACTATTTATCCTTTTCTCACTTTGTGCTATGTACCTGGAAAGANAAAAGAATGAAAACTTAGTTGTAGTCTCCAATCCTTCTCTAGCCTTCAAGTTCAATCTTCTTTGTGTCGATTCCTTCGATTCTTGTCTTCAATTTTCTTTCAATTTGTTGGCTTTTCTAGATGTTTTCAGCCCCCAAAAGTCAGAATATATCATTCCCACACAAACCCTAGCATATATGTAGTTTTACAGTCCAATTTTGGGTCAAAAATGAGTCAAAATTTGCGTCACAGACCAACACAATCACGAGGGTGCTGAAAAGGCGCTGAATGGGCAGAATATGGGCGCTGATTCAGTGTTGGAACAGTGCTGGCTTTTTCAAGCCTTCAACTCCCTTGTTGGTTAGCCTTCAAAAATCTAACACTTAGGCTTCAAATTGACCTTGTTTCCTTCCAAATGATCTTGTTTGCTTCCAAATGATGATTCGTACAAAATAATATCAAAACACATAAAACAAATAAAAAAAAATATAAAATAATTAAAAACTTGTAATTTCATCAACCAAAAGTACTCAATTCGCAGGTATAAAACCCACTCATCANTTCCTGACACAGTTCACAAACAGCTACCACACTCTAAATAGGCTGCACTCCTAAAGCATCAATCTTCTTTGTCAATGTAGCAACCTGTGCAGCCAATGTAGTAACTGCATCAACTTCATATATCCCTGCCACCTTTGGCTGATTGATCCTTGTAGAAGGCCACTGATAATTGTTGACAACCATTGTCTCCAATAACTCATAAGCTTCATCAAAATTTTTTCCCATTAACGCTCCTCCTACAGCTGCATCAATACTAGTTCGGGTAGCACTAAAGAACCTATTGTAGAATGTCTGAACTTTCAACCACTTAGGAATACCATGGTGAGGGCATTTTCAAAGTAAATCCTTGAATCGCTCTCAAGATTCATATAGAGTCTCAGAATCATGTTGTGCAAATGATGTTATGTCGTTCCTCATCCTTGCAGTTTTAGCTGGTGGAAAGAATTTAACTAAGAATTTTTGAGCTAAATCTGTCCATGTAGTACTAGAACCCGGCGATAATGAATGCAACCAACTCTTCACCTTATCACGAAGTGTGAAAGGGAAAAGTCGAAGTCTAATTGCATCTTCGAAAACCCCATTGTATTTGAACGTGTCACAAATTTCAAGAAAACTCACCAAATGATCATTTGGGTCATCATTAGGCAAACCCCCAAACTGAACTGAATTCTAAATTATTTGGATGATACTCAGCTTGATCTCAAAACTATTTGCTTGAATTGCGGGCCTTTCAATGGTCAATTGTATTTCTAACAAGCGGCATAGCATAATCTCTTAGCAATTTCTGTTCTTCTTCAGCCATAGCTTCTTGGTTGTTTACTTCTTGATGCTATTTTTGCAAGTTTCGGCACCTTCTCTCGATTTCGTCTTCGTACGGTAGTAGCTCCTGACCTTTAGAACGTGTTAGCATACAAAATTCAAGAGTGCTTGCCAAAAAAATTAAAATAGAAAATTAAATAAGTTTAAACTAAGATCAAATTGATTGAAATTAATATTGAAATAATTACTAGAATAGGTCCCCAGCAACGGCGCCCAAAATTTATTGTCCGAATTTGATATTGACAATTTACGTGCAAGTATACACGATCAACAAGTAATAAAGTGATAAGTAGAGTATCGTTCCCACGGAGAATTTTTACTAATAACTTTCAAGTACTAACTTTATATCAATTCAATTTTATTTAAACAATTGGAATTTAACTATGAAATTACTAATTGAAAACTAAATCTAAACTTAATAATCAAGGGTTGAATTTACCGGATAAAAGAAGTTAAGATTACAATTTCCCCTAATGCTTCATATAAATCTTTCCACTCTCTTTCCAGTTAATTGATCAAAATAAGTTGTTAACTGAGAACTCAAAGTTATTTATCAAACCTCTTTCGATAGTTAGATAAAGTTATCTCTCCCAATTAAATTACTATATTCCTATGCAAAATAAGTTGGAATAGATTCATTAAGTTCAAACTCTCATAAAAGTTACACACGACATATAGGTATATTCCTATCCTATACACAAACCCAACAATTCAATCCTAAGAAGAATTAACTAGATGCATGTCATCATATTCAGATCTATCCCTAGAATTCATCTCCCAATTTTATCTAATTGTTGGTCACACAATCATATATTAAGCACAAAATATGACAAACAACTCATGTACGATCAATAGAACTAGAAACGAGAGTAGATTAATTTAACTAGTCATTAGGTTCTATTGCAACCTTTATAAGAATTTAGTTCATAATGTAATTGAAGAACATCATTCTAAAATTGAACAACATCTTAGAAAATCAAGAAGTAAAAGTAAGAGAAAAGAATGAAAACTTAGTTGTAGTCTCCAATCCTTCTCTAGCCTTCAAGTTCAATCTTCTTTGTGTCGATTCCTTCGATTCTTGTCTTCAATTTTCTTTCAATTTGTTGGCTTTTCTAGATGTTTTCAGCCCCCAAAAGTCAGAATATATCATTCCCACACAAACCCTAGCATATATGTAGTTTTACAGTCCAATTTTGGGTCAAAAATGAGTCAAAATTTGCGTCACAGACCAACACAATCACGAGGGTGCTGAAAAGGCGCTGAATGGGCAGAATATGGGCGCTGATTCAGTGTTGGAACAGTGCTGGCTTTTTCAAGCCTTCAACTCCCTTGTTGGTTAGCCTTCAAAAATCTAACACTTAGGCTTCAAATTGACCTTGTTTCCTTCCAAATGATCTTGTTTGCTTCCAAATGATGATTCGTACAAAATAATATCAAAACACATAAAACAAATAAAAAAAAATATAAAATAATTAAAAACTTGTAATTTCATCAACCAAAAGTACTCAATTCGCAGGTATAAAACCCACTCATCAGTATACGGATTACCTAGGGCTTGATGGGCATTGGGTTTAGACCATTACATGCATTGTACATTTTATCTTATGTGCTTACATTGTGTTACATGATTACGTGCTATGTGATTATGTGAATGATATACATGGTAAAATGTATATAGAAAATAGACACTAGGGTTAGAAAAACATAACTTTAGGGGTCGAAAAAGGAATGAACGGGATAGTTCAAGGTATAAATGTTTACTAGTGGGTGGTATAGACTCTACTAGAAAAACAAGGAAAAAAATCTCAATGTTTCAAGTTTGGTCCNCGGAAACCCCATTGTATTTGAACGTGTCACAAATTTCAAGAAAACTCACCAAATGATCATTTGGGTCATCATTAGGCAAACCCCCAAACTGAACTGAATTCTAAATTATTTGGATGATACTCAGCTTGATCTCAAAACTATTTGCTTGAATTGCGGGCCTTTCAATGGTCAATTGTATTTCTAACAAGCGGCATAGCATAATCTCTTAGCAATTTCTGTTCTTCTTCAGCCATAGCTTCTTGGTTGTTTACTTCTTGATGCTATTTTTGCAAGTTTCGGCACCTTCTCTCGATTTCGTCTTCGTACGGTAGTAGCTCCTGACCTTTAGAACGTGTTAGCATACAAAATTCAAGAGTGCTTGCCAAAAAAATTAAAATAGAAAATTAAATAAGTTTAAACTAAGATCAAATTGATTGAAATTAATATTGAAATAATTACTAGAATAGGTCCCCAGCAACGGCGCCCAAAATTTATTGTCCGAATTTGATATTGACAATTTACGTGCAAGTATACACGATCAACAAGTAATAAAGTGATAAGTAGAGTATCGTTCCCACGGAGAATTTTTACTAATAACTTTCAAGTACTAACTTTATATCAATTCAATTTTATTTAAACAATTGGAATTGAACTATGAAATTACTAATTGAAAACTAAATCTAAACTTAATAATCAAGGGTTGAATTTACCGGATAAAAGAAGTTAAGATTACAATTTCCCCTAATGCTTCATATAAATCTTTCCACTCTCTTTCCAGTTAATTGATCAAAATAAGTTGTTAACTGAGAACTCAAAGTTATTTATCAAACCTCTTTCGATAGTTAGATAAAGTTATCTCTCCCAATTAAATTACTATATTCCTATGCAAAATAAGTTGGAATAGATTCATTAAGTTCAAACTCTCATAAAAGTTACACACGACATATAGGTATATTCCTATCCTATACACAAACCCAACAATTCAATCCTAAGAAGAATTAACTAGATGCATGTCATCATATTCAGATCTATCCCTAGAATTCATCTCCCAATTTTATCTAATTGTTGGTCACACAATCATATATTAAGCACAAAATATGACAAACAACTCATGTACGATCAATAGAACTAGAAACGAGAGTAGATTAATTTAACTAGTCATTAGGTTCTATTGCAACCTTTATAAGAATTTAGTTCATAATGTAATTGAAGAACATCATTCTAAAATTGAACAACATCTTAGAAAATCAAGAAGTAAAAGTAAGAGAAAAGAATGAAAACTTAGTTGTAGTCTCCAATCCTTCTCTAGCCTTCAAGTTCAATCTTCTTTGTGTCGATTCCTTCGATTCTTGTCTTCAATTTTCTTTCAATTTGTTGGCTTTTCTAGATGTTTTCAGCCCCCAAAAGTCAGAATATATCATTCCCACACAAACCCTAGCATATATGTAGTTTTACAGTCCAATTTTGGGTCAAAAATGAGTCAAAATTTGCGTCACAGACCAACACAATCACGAGGGTGCTGAAAAGGCGCTGAATGGGCAGAATATGGGCGCTGATTCAGTGTTGGAACAGTGCTGGCTTTTTCAAGCCTTCAACTCCCTTGTTGGTTAGCCTTCAAAAATCTAACACTTAGGCTTCAAATTGACCTTGTTTCCTTCCAAATGATCTTGTTTGCTTCCAAATGATGATTCGTACAAAATAATATCAAAACACATAAAACAAATAAAAAAAAATATAAAATAATTAAAAACTTGTAATTTCATCAACCAAAAGTACTCAATTCGCAGGTATAAAACCCACTCATCAGTATACGGATTACCTAGGGCTTGATGGGCATTGGGTTTAGACCATTACATGCATTGTACATTTTATCTTATGTGCTTACATTGTGTTACATGATTACGTGCTATGTGATTATGTGAATGATATACATGGTAAAATGTATATAGAAAATAGACACTAGGGTTAGAAAAACATAACTTTAGGGGTCGAAAAAGGAATGAACGGGATAGTTCAAGGTATAAATGTTTACTAGTGGGTGGTATAGACTCTACTAGAAAAACAAGGAAAAAAATCTCAATGTTTCAAGTTTGGTCCCTATCATGGGATACTAAATAAATGCTGTATTGCTATGTTGCATGTGTGTTGATGGCAACTAGAGGGAGGGAACATCGGGGTGGACGGAACAATAACTAACCACCACCGGCCTTTGACCANGATACTCAGCTTGATCTCAAAACTATTTGCTTGAATTGCGGGCCTTTCAATGGTCAATTGTATTTCTAACAAGCGGCATAGCATAATCTCTTAGCAATTTCTGTTCTTCTTCAGCCATAGCTTCTTGGTTGTTTACTTCTTGATGCTATTTTTGCAAGTTTCGGCACCTTCTCTCGATTTCGTCTTCGTACGGTAGTAGCTCCTGACCTTTAGAACGTGTTAGCATACAAAATTCAAGAGTGCTTGCCNGTTTAATTCTTACAGTCCATCTTTATCTTCCGATTAACTTGTTGTTGACACAAGAGTTAATTGAGTTATAAAACACAAACATAATAAACTGGATAATCAATTACATGTTCTGATCTTTGAACATGTTCTTTTCAAGAGTTTTCTAGACAAAATATAAGATAACTTAGCAAAGATAACAGCCACTCTTTAGTTTGAAGATCAGAACATGTAATTGATTATCCGATTTATTATGTTTGTACTTTATAACTCAATTAACTCCCATGTCAACAACAAGTTAATCGGAAGATAAAGATGGACTGTAAGAATTAAACACATGATTCCGGTGCCTTTCTAAAAGTTTACAAGAATTGTCCGTGTTGAGACTTAACCCGTCTACAAACAAGTAAGTATTTTTACAAGGCATCCAACCATGACATTAATGGTCCATTCTTTGAATAAAGCGCAATAATAGTGGAGATTGAATGGTTGTCATGAAGAGCTAGCCGGGGTGCTTGCCTTGAACCAGCGGGTTTTTCTATGCAGGAGTCATCCGTATCTTAGAAGGAGTCCTTGGTTATACAAAGTACCTTAGCTTTGCTAGATGCATTCAATCATCTAATGAGCAAGTGGAATATAAAGTATTAAAGCATAAAGGAATTGCACAAACATAACTTCCGGGTAATCTTTACATATTCATCACCTTTTACTAAAGAGTGAATGAGGAACTACTCACTCTTCATGACTTTGGTAAAGCTAGAAGAGTGAATGATACTCATCCCTCTAAGTAGAGGAGTGATTAACCCTAATTAGTGTGTAAATAAAATAATTAAGTGATCAATTTTGAGCCTGACTACTTCTTGTTTCATCCCGGGTTAACAAGGGTAATTGAGGTCTTTTCATGATCAATGTTGTCACCCCAAGATTGCTTCAGTCTCTGCCTGTTCACCTTGAAGGTTCTTTTTGAATTTGTTTCCTTAACTGTGACTGCTCCA
This sequence comes from Ilex paraguariensis, assembly GCA_963454935.2. Taxonomy (NCBI): domain Eukaryota; kingdom Viridiplantae; phylum Streptophyta; class Magnoliopsida; order Aquifoliales; family Aquifoliaceae; genus Ilex; species Ilex paraguariensis. Next base: position 817,594 of record CAUOFW020001058.1, on the reverse strand, counting down.
TGTGGGAACACCTCCTCTTTATATAGGTTGCCGGTCTCAAGAGGATCTGAAATACCACTTCCTACGAATACCCTATTCACTGAATCTTCTACCAAATCAACTTGAAAATATTCGTTCGGTTCCTTTGAAAATTTCATAGCTGAAAATACATTGAATGTAACCTCTTGATCTTGGACTCGCATAGTTAGCTTACCTTTCTGTACATCAATGAGTGTTCTCCCCATTGCTAAGAATGGTCGCCCAAGAATAATATGTATTTTCCTGTCTTCCTCAAAATCTAAGACTATGAAATCAGCTGAAAAAATGAACTTCTCCACTTTAACTTGAACGTCCTCAACTATGCTCCTTGGATAAGTGAGTGATCTATCTACAAGCTGCAATGTGATGTTAGTAGGCTTCGCTTATTTCAAACCCAATTGCTGATACTCAACTATGACATCAAGTTGATACTAGCTCCCAAATCACACAATGCTTTCTTGAAAAATTGGCTGCCTATTGTGCATGGAATAGTAAAACTACTCGGATCTTTGAGCTTTGGTTGTAGCTTCTTTTGAAGAATAGCGCTGCACTCCTCCGTAAGTGCCACAGTCTCAAAATCACCTATTTTTCTCTTCTTTGACAAAATTTCCTTCAAAAATTTCACATAGTTAGGCATATTTTCCACTGCTTCTGCGAAAGGGATATTTATTTGGAGCTTCTTAAACACTTCTATGAATTTAGAGAACTCCTTATCCCACTTCTGTTTTTGTAGACGTTGTGGAAACGGCACGGAAGGCACAATAGGTCTCACATTACCTCCATTAGAACATGCAATTTGATCTTCTTCTTTCTTTTCATGATCCATAATCTTTCTATCTTTTATTTTTTTACCCTTAGTATCATCTCTATGTGATTGTTTTGGAGTTCCACCAACAACCTCAGGTAACTCTTTTCTGCTTCGTAATGTAATAGCATTGCAGTACTCCTTACCTTCCCTCTAAGGATTGATCTCTGTATCATTGGGTAGAGTGCCTCGAGGTTGGTTGTTAATGGCAGTAGCAAGTTGACCCATTTGGTTTTCTAGGGTTCGGATTGATACTTCCATACTATTTATCCTTTTCTCACTTTGTGCTATGTACCTGGAAAGAAGTTCCTCCAAATTTGACTTCTTTTCCTATTGTGGTGGAGCTTGATTCTGAAAGTCTGGTGGGTATGATTGTGTTGGACCAAAAGTTTGGGCTTGATTATTATTCCATGAAAATCCAGTATGATTCCTCCAACCAGGGTTGTAATTATTGGAATTATTGCTATATTGCTGCCTGTTGTGGTTACCAATGAATTGTACCGACTCAGAACTAATTGCACATTGATTGCTTGGATGGTTCCTGACACAGTTCACAAACAGCTACCACACTCTAAATAGGCTGCACTCCTAAAGCATCAATCTTCTTTGTCAATGTAGCAACCTGTGCAGCCAATGTAGTAACTGCATCAACTTCATATATCCCTGCCACCTTTGGCTGATTGATCCTTGTAGAAGGCCACTGATAATTGTTGACAACCATTGTCTCCAATAACTCATAAGCTTCATCAAAATTTTTTCCCATTAACGCTCCTCCTACAGCTGCATCAATACTAGTTCGGGTAGCACTAAAGAACCTATTGTAGAATGTCTGAACTTTCAACCACTTAGGAATACCATGGTGAGGGCATTTTCAAAGTAAATCCTTGAATCGCTCTCAAGATTCATATAGAGTCTCAGAATCATGTTGTGCAAATGATGTTATGTCGTTCCTCATCCTTGCAGTTTTAGCTGGTGGAAAGAATTTAACTAAGAATTTTTGAGCTAAATCTGTCCATGTAGTACTAGAACCCGGCGATAATGAATGCAACCAACTCTTCACCTTATCACGAAGTGTGAAAGGGAAAAGTCGAAGTCTAATTGCATCTTCGAAAACCCCATTGTATTTGAACGTGTCACAAATTTCAAGAAAACTCACCAAATGATCATTTGGGTCATCATTAGGCAAACCCCCAAACTGAACTGAATTCTAAATTATTTGGATGATACTCAGCTTGATCTCAAAACTATTTGCTTGAATTGCGGGCCTTTCAATGGTCAATTGTATTTCTAACAAGCGGCATAGCATAATCTCTTAGCAATTTCTGTTCTTCTTCAGCCATAGCTTCTTGGTTGTTTACTTCTTGATGCTATTTTTGCAAGTTTCGGCACCTTCTCTCGATTTCGTCTTCGTACGGTAGTAGCTCCTGACCTTTAGAACGTGTTAGCATACAAAATTCAAGAGTGCTTGCCAAAAAAATTAAAATAGAAAATTAAATAAGTTTAAACTAAGATCAAATTGATTGAAATTAATATTGAAATAATTACTAGAATAGGTCCCCAGCAACGGCGCCCAAAATTTATTGTCCGAATTTGATATTGACAATTTACGTGCAAGTATACACGATCAACAAGTAATAAAGTGATAAGTAGAGTATCGTTCCCACGGAGAATTATTACTAATAACTTTCAAGTACTAACTTTATATCAATTCAATTTTATTTAAACAATTGGAATTTAACTATGAAATTACTAATTGAAAACTAAATCTAAACTTAATAATCAAGGGTTGAATTTACCGGATAAAAGAAGTTAAGATTACAATTTCCCCTAATGCTTCATATAAATCTTTCCACTCTCTTTCCAGTTAATTGATCAAAATAAGTTGTTAACTGAGAACTCAAAGTTATTTATCAAACCTCTTTCGATAGTTAGATAAAGTTATCTCTCCCAATTAAATTACTATATTCCTATGCAAAATAAGTTGGAATAGATTCATTAAGTTCAAACTCTCATAAAAGTTACACACGACATATAGGTATATTCCTATCCTATACACAAACCCAACAATTCAATCCTAAGAAGAATTAACTAGATGCATGTCATCATATTCAGATCTATCCCTAGAATTCATCTCCCAATTTTATCTAATTGTTGGTCACACAATCATATATTAAGCACAAAATATGACAAACAACTCATGTACGATCAATAGAACTAGAAACGAGAGTAGATTAATTTAACTAGTCATTAGGTTCTATTGCAACCTTTATAAGAATTTAGTTCATAATGTAATTGAAGAACATCATTCTAAAATTGAACAACATCTTAGAAAATCAAGAAGTAAAAGTAAGAGAAAAGAATGAAAACTTAGTTGTAGTCTCCAATCCTTCTCTAGCCTTCAAGTTCAATCTTCTTTGTGTCGATTCCTTCGATTCTTGTCTTCAATTTTCTTTCAATTTGTTGGCTTTTCTAGATGTTTTCAGCCCCCAAAAGTCAGAATATATCATTCCCACACAAACCCTAGCATATATGTAGTTTTACAGTCCAATTTTGGGTCAAAAATGAGTCAAAATTTGCGTCACAGACCAACACAATCACGAGGGTGCTGAAAAGGCGCTGAATGGGCAGAATATGGGCGCTGATTCAGTGTTGGAACAGTGCTGGCTTTTTCAAGCCTTCAACTCCCTTGTTGGTTAGCCTTCAAAAATCTAACACTTAGGCTTCAAATTGACCTTGTTTCCTTCCAAATGATCTTGTTTGCTTCCAAATGATGATTCGTACAAAATAATATCAAAACACATAAAACAAATAAAAAAAAATATAAAATAATTAAAAACTTGTAATTTCATCAACCAAAAGTACTCAATTCGCAGGTATAAAACCCACTCATCAGTATACGGATTACCTAGGGCTTGATGGGCATTGGGTTTAGACCATTACATGCATTGTACATTTTATCTTATGTGCTTACATTGTGTTACATGATTACGTGCTATGTGATTATGTGAATGATATACATGGTAAAATGTATATAGAAAATAGACACTAGGGTTAGAAAAACATAACTTTAGGGGTCGAAAAAGGAATGAACGGGATAGTTCAAGGTATAAATGTTTACTAGTGGGTGGTATAGACTCTACTAGAAAAACAAGGAAAAAAATCTCAATGTTTCAAGTTTGGTCCCTATCATGGGATACTAAATAAATGCTGTATTGCTATGTTGCATGTGTGTTGATGGCAACTAGAGGGAGGGAACATCGGGGTGGACGGAACAATAACTAACCACCACCGGCCTTTGACCAACAAGCTTTTGAGGAGGCTATTGGTACGACGACTGCTACAATTGCACAAGCTAGTGCTACAGCTGCTAATGTTGCACAGATGGGTGCAAATGTGGGGCAAGGAGGCACGAGCAACCTCCAAAAGTTCAAAGCACATAAACCTCTGGTATTCAAGGGAGGGGCGGACCCAATGGTGGCTGACCATTGGTTCTGACAAGTCGATAAGGTATTGAGGGCTATAGAGATCATCTTCGATGCCGCCAAGACAACCCTAGCTACATTTTAGCTGGAGGGAGAATCCCAATTGTGGTGAGATTGGGTGAAGGACTCCAAGGACTTGGAGGCTATGACTTGGGTAGAGTTCAAGGAACACTTCATGGAAAAGTACTTTACGGCGGCTGCTAGGCATGCAAAGGCCCGGGAGTTTTTGTACATGAAACAAGGAACCATGATGGTGATGGAATACGTGGCTAAATTCATAGAATTAGCACATTTCGCCAATGATTATGTGACCATAGATGTGGCCAAGGTGAGGAAGTTTGAGGATGGCTTGAAGTTGTCCATCCAAGGCAAAATTGTGGGTCTTCTTTTGCAAGACTTGGACTTGACNTAACTCCCATGTCAACAACAAGTTAATCGGAAGATAAAGATGGACTGTAAGAATTAAACACATGATTCCGGTGCCTTTCTAAAAGTTTACAAGAATTGTCCGTGTTGAGACTTAACCCGTCTACAAACAAGTAAGTATTTTTACAAGGCATCCAACCATGACATTAATGGTCCATTCTTTGAATAAAGCGCAATAATAGTGGAGATTGAATGGTTGTCATGAAGAGCTAGCCGGGGTGCTTGCCTTGAACCAGCGGGTTTTTCTATGCAGGAGTCATCCGTATCTTAGAAGGAGTCCTTGGTTATACAAAGTACCTTAGCTTTGCTAGATGCATTCAATCATCTAATGAGCAAGTGGAATATAAAGTATTAAAGCATAAAGGAATTGCACAAACATAACTTCCGGGTAATCTTTACATATTCATCACCTTTTACTAAAGAGTGAATGAGGAACTACTCACTCTTCATGACTTTGGTAAAGCTAGAAGAGTGAATGATACTCATCCCTCTAAGTAGAGGAGTGATTAACCCTAATTAGTGTGTAAATAAAATAATTAAGTGATCAATTTTGAGCCTGACTACTTCTTGTTTCATCCCGGGTTAACAAGGGTAATTGAGGTCTTTTCATGATCAATGTTGTCACCCCAAGATTGCTTCAGTCTCTGCCTGTTCACCTTGAAGGTTCTTTTTGAATTTGTTTCCTTAACTGTGACTGCTCCATGTGGGAACACCTCCTCTTTATATAGGTTGCCGGTCTCAAGAGGATCTGAAATACCACTTCCTACGAATACCCTATTCACTGAATCTTCTACCAAATCAACTTGAAAATATTCGTTCGGTTCCTTTGAAAATTTCATAGCTGAAAATACATTGAATGTAACCTCTTGATCTTGGACTCGCATAGTTAGCTTACCTTTCTGTACATCAATGAGTGTTCTCCCCATTGCTAAGAATGGTCGCCCNGAGAGAGAGATTGAGGACGCAAGGAGCATCCGAGAGTCGGGTGCCAAGGACAAGAAGGAGGGCCAACCCTCTTCTTCTAGCTTAGGAAAGAGGTAGAGAACATCTACTCCTCAGGGATAGGGCTGNTTACAAGGCATCCAACCATGACATTAATGGTCCATTCTTTGAATAAAGCGCAATAATAGTGGAGATTGAATGGTTGTCATGAAGAGCTAGCCGGGGTGCTTGCCTTGAACCAGCGGGTTTTTCTATGCAGGAGTCATCCGTATCTTAGAAGGAGTCCTTGGTTATACAAAGTACCTTAGCTTTGCTAGATGCATTCAATCATCTAATGAGCAAGTGGAATATAAAGTATTAAAGCATAAAGGAATTGCACAAACATAACTTCCGGGTAATCTTTACATATTCATCACCTTTTACTAAAGAGTGAATGAGGAACTACTCACTCTTCATGACTTTGGTAAAGCTAGAAGAGTGAATGATACTCATCCCTCTAAGTAGAGGAGTGATTAACCCTAATTAGTGTGTAAATAAAATAATTAAGTGATCAATTTTGAGCCTGACTACTTCTTGTTTCATCCCGGGTTAACAAGGGTAATTGAGGTCTTTTCATGATCAATGTTGTCACCCCAAGATTGCTTCAGTCTCTGCCTGTTCACCTTGAAGGTTCTTTTTGAATTTGTTTCCTTAACTGTGACTGCTCCATGTGGGAACACCTCCTCTTTATATAGGTTGCCGGTCTCAAGAGGATCTGAAATACCACTTCCTACGAATACCCTATTCACTGAATCTTCTACCAAATCAACTTGAAAATATTCTTTCGGTTCCTTTGAAAATTTCATAGCTGAAAATACATTGAATGTAACCTCTTGATCTTGGACTCGCATAGTTAGCTTACCTTTCTGTACATCAATGAGTGTTCTCCCCATTGCTAAGAATGGTCGCCCAAGAATAATATGTATTTTCCTGTCTTCCTCAAAATCTAAGACTATGAAATCAGCTAAAAAAATGAACTTCTCCACTTTAACTTGAACGTCCTCAACTATGCTCCTTGGATAAGTGAGTGATCTATCTACAAGCTGCAATGTGATGTTAGTAGGCTTCGCTTATTTCAAACCCAATTGCTGATACTCAACTATGACATCAAGTTGATACTAGCTCCCAAATCACACAATGCTTTCTTGAAAAATTGGCTGCCTATTGTGCATGGAATAGTAAAACTACTCGGATCTTTGAGCTTTGGTTGTAGCTTCTTTTGAAGAATAGCGCTGCACTCCTCCGTAAGTGCCACAGTCTCAAAATCACCTATTTTTCTCTTCTTTGACAAAATTTCCTTCAAAAATTTCACATAGTTAGGCATATTTTCCACTGCTTCTGCGAAAGGGATATTTATTTGGAGCTTCTTAAACACTTCTATGAATTTAGAGAACTCCTTATCCCACTTCTGTTTTTGTAGACGTTGTGGAAACGGCACGGAAGGCACAATAGGTCTCACATTACCTCCATTAGAACATGCAATTTGATCTTCTTCTTTCTTTTCATGATCCATAATCTTTCTATCTTTTATTTTTTTACCCTTAGTATCATCTCTATGTGATTGTTTTGGAGTTCCACCAACAACCTCAGGTAACTCTTTTCTGCTTCGTAATGTAATAGCATTGCAGTACTCCTTACCTTCCCTCTAAGGATTGATCTCTGTATCATTGGGTAGAGTGCCTCGAGGTTGGTTGTTAATGGCAGTAGCAAGTTGACCCATTTGGTTTTCTAGGGTTCGGATTGATACTTCCATACTATTTATCCTTTTCTCACTTTGTGCTATGTACCTGGAAAGAAGTTCCTCCAAATTTGACTTCTTTTCCTATTGTGGTGGAGCTTGATTCTGAAAGTCTGGTGGGTATGATTGTGTTGGACCAAAAGTTTGGGCTTGATTATTATTCCATGAAAATCCAGTATGATTCCTCCAACCAGGGTTGTAATTATTGGAATTATTGCTATATTGCTGCCTGTTGTGGTTACCAATGAATTGTACCGACTCAGAACTAATTGCACATTGATTGCTTGGATGGTTCCTGACACAGTTCACAAACAGCTACCACACTCTAAATAGGCTGCACTCCTAAAGCATCAATCTTCTTTGTCAATGTAGCAACCTGTGCAGCCAATGTAGTAACTGCATCAACTTCATATATCCCTGCCACCTTTGGCTGATTGATCCTTGTAGAAGACCACTGATAATTGTTGACAACCATTGTCTCCAATAACTCATAAGCTTCATCAAAATTTTTTCCCATTAACGCTCCTCCTACAGCTGCATCAATACTAGTTCGGGTAGCACTAAAGAACCTATTGTAGAATGTCTGAACTTTCAACCACTTAGGAATACCATGGTGAGGGCATTTTCAAAGTAAATCCTTGAATCGCTCTCAAGATTCATATAGAGTCTCAGAATCATGTTGTGCAAATGATGTTATGTCGTTCCTCATCCTTGCAGTTTTAGCTGGTGGAAAGAATTTAACTAAGAATTTTTGAGCTAAATCTGTCCATGTAGTACTAGAACCCGGCGATAATGAATGCAACCAACTCTTCACCTTATCACGAAGTGTGAAAGGGAAAAGTCGAAGTCTAATTGCATCTTCAAAAACCCCATTGTATTTGAACGTGTCACAAATTTCAAGAAAACTCACCAAATGATCATTTGGGTCATCATTAGGCAAACCCCCAAACTGAACTGAATTCTAAATTATTTGGATGATACTCAGCTTGATCTCAAAACTATTTGCTTGAATTGCGGGCCTTTCAATGGTCAATTGTATTTCTAACAAGCGGCATAGCATAATCTCTTAGCAATTTCTGTTCTTCTTCAGCCATAGCTTCTTGGTTGTTTACTTCTTGATGCTATTTTTGCAAGTTTCGGCACCTTCTCTCGATTTCGTCTTCGTACGGTAGTAGCTCCTGACCTTTAGAACGTGTTAGCATACAAAATTCAAGAGTGCTTGCCAAAAAAATTAAAATAGAAAATTAAATAAGTTTAAACTAAGATCAAATTGATTGAAATTAATATTGAAATAATTACTAGAATAGGTCCCCAGCAACGGCGCCCAAAATTTATTGTCCGAATTTGATATTGACAATTTACGTGCAAGTATACACGATCAACAAGTAATAAAGTGATAAGTAGAGTATCGTTCCCACGGAGAATTATTACTAATAACTTTCAAGTACTAACTTTATATCAATTCAATTTTATTTAAACAATTGGAATTTAACTATGAAATTACTAATTGAAAACTAAATCTAAACTTAATAATCAAGGGTTGAATTTACCGGATAAAAGAAGTTAAGATTACAATTTCCCCTAATGCTTCATATAAATCTTTCCACTCTCTTTCCAGTTAATTGATCAAAATAAGTTGTTAACTGAGAACTCAAAGTTATTTATCAAACCTCTTTCGATAGTTAGATAAAGTTATCTCTCCCAATTAAATTACTATATTCCTATGCAAAATAAGTTGGAATAGATTCATTAAGTTCAAACTCTCATAAAAGTTACACACGACATATAGGTATATTCCTATCCTATACACAAACCCAACAATTCAATCCTAAGAAGAATTAACTAGATGCATGTCATCATATTCAGATCTATCCCTAGAATTCATCTCCCAATTTTATCTAATTGTTGGTCACACAATCATATATTAAGCACAAAATATGACAAACAACTCATGTACGATCAATAGAACTAGAAACGAGAGTAGATTAATTTAACTAGTCATTAGGTTCTATTGCAACCTTTATAAGAATTTAGTTCATAATGTAATTGAAGAACATCATTCTAAAATTGAACAACATCTTAGAAAATCAAGAAGTAAAAGTAAGAGAAAAGAATGAAAACTTAGTTGTAGTCTCCAATCCTTCTCTAGCCTTCAAGTTCAATCTTCTTTGTGTCGATTCCTTCGATTCTTGTCTTCAATTTTCTTTCAATTTGTTGGCTTTTCTAGATGTTTTCAGCCCCCAAAAGTCAGAATATATCATTCCCACACAAACCCTAGCATATATGTAGTTTTACAGTCCAATTTTGGGTCAAAAATGAGTCAAAATTTGCGTCACAGACCAACACAATCACGAGGGTGCTGAAAAGGCGCTGAATGGGCAGAATATGGGCGCTGATTCAGTGTTGGAACAGTGCTGGCTTTTTCAAGCCTTCAACTCCCTTGTTGGTTAGCCTTCAAAAATCTAACACTTAGGCTTCAAATTGACCTTGTTTCCTTCCAAATGATCTTGTTTGCTTCCAAATGATGATTCGTACAAAATAATATCAAAACACATAAAACAAATAAAAAAAAATATAAAATAATTAAAAACTTGTAATTTCATCAACCAAAAGTACTCAATTCGCAGGTATAAAACCCACTCATCAGTATACGGATTACCTAGGGCTTGATGGGCATTGGGTTTAGACCATTACATGCATTGTACATTTTATCTTATGTGCTTACATTGTGTTACATGATTACGTGCTATGTGATTATGTGAATGATATACATGGTAAAATGTATATAGAAAATAGACACTAGGGTTAGAAAAACATAACTTTAGGGGTCGAAAAAGGAATGAACGGGATAGTTCAAGGTATAAATGTTTACTAGTGGGTGGTATAGACTCTACTAGAAAAACAAGGAAAAAAATCTCAATGTTTCAAGTTTGGTCCCTATCATGGGATACTAAATAAATGCTGTATTGCTATGTTGCATGTGTGTTGATGGCAACTAGAGGGAGGGAACATCGGGGTGGACGGAACAATAACTAACCACCACCGGCCTTTGACCAACAAGCTTTTGAGGAGGCTATTGGTACGACGACTGCTACAATTGCACAAGCTAGTACTACAGCTGCTAATGTTGCACAGATGGGTGCAAATGTGGGGCAAGGAGGCACGAGCAACCTCCAAAAGTTCAAAGCACATAAACCTCTGGTATTCAAGGGAGGGGCGGACCCAATGGTGGCTGACCATTGGTTCTGACAAGTCGATAAGGTATTGAGGGCTATAGAGATCATCTTCGATGCCGCCAAGACAACCCTAGCTACATTTTAGCTGGAGGGAGAATCCCAATTGTGGTGAGATTGGGTGAAGGACTCCAAGGACTTGGAGGCTATGACTTGGGTAGAGTTCAAGGAACACTTCATGGAAAAGTACTTTACGGCGGCTGCTAGGCATGCAAAGGCCCGGGAGTTTTTGTACATGAAACAAGGAACCATGATGGTGATGGAATACGTGGCTAAATTCATAGAATTAGCACATTTCGCCAATGATTATGTGACCATAGATGTGGCCAAGGTGAGGAAGTTTGAGGATGGCTTGAAGTTGTCCATCCAAGGCAAAATTGTGGGTCTTCTTTTGCAAGACTTGGACTTGACGGTCACCACAGCTATGGCCATTGAGAGAGAGATTGAGGACGCAAGGAGCATCCGAGAGTCGGGTGCCAAGGACAAGAAGGAGGGCCAACCCTCTTCTTCTAGCTTAGGAAAGAGGTAGAGAACATCTACTCCTCAGGGATAGGGCTGTGGTTATCAAGGCCAAGGCCAGGGTCAATCCTCCCAAGGCGGGAGAAATCAGCAGACTACATATCAGGCGAGGTAGAGGACATGTTTTCATTGCCACCAGCCAGGTCACATGAAGCGGGATTATCCCTAGAGGCACGGATCCCAAGGCTATAGCTTATCTCAGTCCTATACTTTGGTGGGACAACCACAGACATAGTACATTCCTCCCTACCCCACCATGGGCCAGGGGAACCAGTATTAGTTCTAGGGTGCCAGTCCGGCCTCTACTACTTCACGTGCGGGGACTTCGTAATTAGGCCAGATGGGCCCAAGCATGGGTCGAGGCCGAGGCTAGGGCTTACAGGCCGGGACTTTAGGGACCCAGGGGCGTGTCTACGCCATGGTGCCACAGATTGAGCCGATAGATCTGTCAGTGATACAAGGTACATTCTTATTCTCTCGCTTATGGGCTAGAGTGTTATTTGATTCTGGTGCATTACATTCATTTATTGTTGTATCTTGTGTGAAAGACTTGGGCTTAGAGGTTGGAAACTTGGAAAAACCAATGCATGTGAGTTCTCCCCTAGGAGTTAGGGTGAGGGTGGACTAGATATGTCAGGGTTGTGAGTTAGAGATCTCAGGGATTCTACTCACTGTAGACCTTAGGGTCATGGACATGTCAGAGTTTGATGTGATCCTTAGGATGGATTGGTTGGCGGCACATTGGATCATCATTGATTGTGATAGGAAAAGGGTCACTGCTTACACACCTGATGTGTCTATTTTAAGTTCTAGGGGGAAAAACGTGATGCTTTACCCCAAGCTGTGTATGACACAAGATGACACTGACAGTTGATGGGTTGGCTTGCAAGCCTTACCTTGGAGGACGAGGCGATACATGAGTTGGGTCTACCTCGAGTTGTATGTAAGTATGAGGATATTTTTCTGGAGGAACTACCAGGATTACCTCTATATAGGGATATAGACTTCAACATTGAGTTACATCCTGGTACGTCGCCTATTTCTATGACTCCATATAGGATGGCACCAGCCGAGTTACAGAAACTCATGGTCCAGTTGCAAGAATTATTGGACAAGGGCTTCATTAGACCGAGCACTTGACCTTAGGGCGCTCCGATGTTGTTTACCAAGAAAAAGGATAAGACCCTTCAGTTGTGTATAGATTATTGGCAGTTGAACCGGGTCATCATTAAGAATAGGTACCCTTTACCGAGGATTGAATATTTGTTTGATCAGTTGAGGGGAATGTGAGTCTACTCCAAGATAAATCTCTGCACGGGCTACCATCAGTTGAGGATCAGGGAGGCAGATATCCCTAAGACGACATTCAGAACGCGGTATGAGCATTTCAAGTTCACTGTGATGCCATTTGGATTGACGAATGTCCCGGCGGCATTCATGGATCTCATGCATAGGGTGTTTCAACCCTACCTTGATTAGTTCGTCGTGGTCTTTGTTGACGACATCTTGATCTACTCCAAGTCTAAGGAGGAACATGATGGTCACTTGAGGATCGTTCTCCAGATGTTGAGAGATCATCAGTTGTACGCCAAGTTCAATAAGTGTGAATTTTAGCTTACTAAGGTAAAATTTTTGGGACATATAGTGTCGGCTTCGGGTGTATCCGTGGACCTGGAGAAGGTTGAAGCAGTTATGAATTGGGGGAGACCGAAGTCAGTCTTCGAGATACGTTGTTTCTTGGGATTGGCAGGATATTATCGGAGATTCATCGAGGATTTCTCCAAATTAGCTGCTCCTATGACCAAGTTGACCCGGAAAGAGGTCAAGTTTGAGTGGAATGAGGCTTGTGAGAAGGCATTACATCAGCTCCTATTCTGATAATTCTGGAAAGGGGACAGAGGTGCACAGTGTATTGTGATGCCTCGAAGGACGGACTCAGTTGTGTATTGATGCAATCTGGGAGGGTGGTAGCTTATGGTTCGCGACAGTTAAAGAATCACGAGCAGAATTACTTCACGCATGACATGGAGTTTACGGTCATTGTCTTTGCTTTGAAGGCTTGGCGCCACTACTTATACGGTGAGCAATTTGAGATATTTTTGGACCACAAAAGTCTGAAATATATTTTCACATAGCGGGACCTCAACATGAGGCAACACAGATGGATGGAGTTTCTTGAGGACTACGACTTCACCTTACATTACCATCTCGGTAAGGCAAATGTGGTGGCTGTTGCACTCAGCCAAAAGTCACGAGGAGTCTTGGCTAATGTGGCTTCTAGAGAGTGGCAGATGCTCGAGACTGTGGGATAGTTCAGGCTATGATACATGGGTCAAGCTCAGGGTGTTTTAGGGAGCTTAGTGGCTACACCTACCCTATTGAGCAGGGTGATAGAGTCCTAGGGGCTGGATGTGGAATTATTATCCATTAAGGACTGAGTATAGACAGGTTCTGGTGACGAGGGCTGGACCATTCACTCAGATGGTGGTCTTTGATTTACGGGGAGGATTGTGGTTCCCTAGTCGGTGGAGCTCAGAGAGGAGATTCTCAGGGAGTTCCATTGTTCTTGATTTGTTGTACATCTAGGTGGCACAAAGATGTACCATGATCTTCGTTGCCAGTATTATTAGAGCGGGATGAAGAAAGATGTTGAAAATTTTGTTAGCCGATGTCTCACGTGTCAGTAGGTTAAGGCTGAGCACTAGAGACCAGCGGGATTACTCTAGCCTTTGGAGGTAGCGGAGTGGAAGTGGGAGCATGTCACGATGGATTTTGTGACTCACTTGCCACTGACATCGCGGAGACATGACGCGGTGTGGGTGATAGTGGACCAGCTTACCAAGTCGACACATTTTCTGGCTGTGCGGATGACCTTCACATTGGAGGAATTTCTGCAGGTTGTATATACAAAAATTGTCTGGTTACATGGGGTGCCCGTATCTATAGTATCGGATCAGGATCCTAGGTTTATGGCTCATTTTTGAGAGTTTCTAGCGAGCTATGGGGACACAGTTGATGATGAGCACTGCTTTTCATCCATAAACTGACAGTCAGTCTGAGAGGACTATCCAGATGTTAGAGGACATGCTACGGACATGCGTCCTAGATCCCAAGGGTAGCTGGGAAGATCACTTGCCCTTGGTATAGTTCGCCTACAACAAAATTTACCAGGTGAGCATACAAATAACAGCCTATGAGGCACTTTATGGGAGGCCTTGCCGTTCTCCAGTTTGTTGGACGGAGGTGGGAGAGAGACCCTCTACGGGTTCGAATTTGATTAGAGACACCTCAAAGAAGGTGGATTTGATACGAAAGTGTCTTCTTACGGCTCAGAGCCGGCAGAAGAGCTATGCTGACAGACAGTGATGACCTCTAGAGTTTAAGGTGGGAGATCATGTCTTCTTGAAGGTGATGCCTAAAAGAGGAGTGGTCAGGTTTGGTAAGCGAAAAAAGCTGTTGCCGAGGTATATCGGGCCTTTTGAGGTACTTGAGAGGGTTGGTGCAGTTGCTTACTAGTTGGCATTACTGCCAAATCTATCGGGTATTCACGCGGTGTTCCATGCCCCTATGCTCCAGAAGTATACTCTAGATCCGACACATGTAGTGGATTAGGGTGAGATAATTGTTGATGCAGATGGAATCTTCAAGGAGGGACCGGTGTATATCATGGATAGCCGGGAGCAGGTTTTGTGAGGCAAGACCGTGAGGCTAGTGAAGGTTTTATGGCAGCACCGGAACATAGAAGAGGTGACATAAGAGCGTGAGGACACTATACGTGCCAATTATCCCTTCTTATTTGAGGATAGAGGTACAAGTTTTATGGTTTTACATATAAAGTCATTGTTGCATATGCATGCGGTTAAGTGTGTATGTGTGTGTGTGTGAATTTTGGGGACAAAATTCTTTTAAGGGGGGAAGAATGTAAAAGCTGGAAAACTAAAACTTTTGTAAACAAGGGTAAAATGGTAATTTTGTTGCTACAGTATGGGTTAAAAACCTGAATTTTTCTAGATCTGGGATGATGAAACGGACGTCACCGTTGGATTCGTCTCATGAAATCTAGTTACCACGTCAAATTTAATCAAATTCTGAGATAGTCGGATTTTTCATGTTTTACGAGACGGTCGAGTCTCGGGTGACCCAAAATGGGATTTCTAATAAAATTTTAAAAGTTAGAAAACAATTTAAGGCAAATTAAGATAAAATAAAATTAAACTTGAATTGGGGCAAAATTAAATAGTTTTGGGACGAAAACGGACCTAGGAAAAAGAGGCTGTGTGGCACAATGTGAGCCAAGTAAATGGAGGGTATAAATAGGGGAAATATCAGATTTTCCCCCATTCTTTGGCCGGTTTAACGTGAGAAAAGAGGAGAGGGAAACAAGAGAAGTTCTCCACCTTCTCTCTACGATCTACGACTCCACGGGCTTCGGATTCACTCAAGCCAAGAGGAAAAGTTGATCCCCTTGTCAAGGGCTACGCCTACACACCAAAAACGAAAATTTTCACCGAAGGTTGAAAAGTGGGATTTTTGGGAGGAGAAGATTCGAGCTAGGAGCGGGTTATTGAGGGCTTCCTACAGTCGTTCTTCATGTTTCAAGAGGTAGGGTTCCTTCCTACTTGGGTTTATTTTACAACCTAGAGTGTTATTTGTAATGGGTAGATGGATAACTATATATATATCACTTGTCTATGGTTGTGAAATTGATGAAATTGGGTGTGTGAAATTGACCTAATTTAAGTAAAACTCCTAGATTGGAATTGGTGAGTTGCAATTATTGTGTAATTCTATGAAAAATGGGTGTTATGTGGGCATGCTATATGTTTTATATCATGCTTTGTGAATGAGGTGAAAATTCTTGTGTGGTAACATGAATTGTTGCCCTGAAGGTGTTTACCAAAAATGCCTATGTGTGGATTAAGTCGTTATGACATGATGATATATAACATGCTTAGAAAATGTGTTGAAAAGAATTGTTAATATTTGCTCATTGAGATATTGACATTGTGATGATTTATGGAATGTATATGCTTATGATATGAATTTCCATGTAACATGTAGATATGTGGTTTAAAATTGCTCATATGACATTCATTACATGTGGGCATGATGTTGGAATAGCAATGATGCATTAAATTGCATATGCACGTAGACATCGCATTTTATGGGTGTGGGTGCATGGTTGGCATCAAACACCACGTAGGTGGATGATGGGTGGGCTCGAAAAAGTTGGATTGAATATTCAATTGAGTCACACGATTGCATGAAAAAGACTTGGTTCAGGGTAGCAAGGAGGGCTAGACTATCCCTCGGGTGAGAGACCTAGTATTTGGATACGCACTTTCGTTGGTATAAGAGCCCATAAAGTGTGTCGGTGTACGCAGAATCGTTGGTGGAAGTTCATGAATTCCGTGTCGGTTGGGTGACCGTTGGTGTAAGTCCATAAATACCCACCCCAAGAAAGACCCAAAGATTTTTGTTAGCCATTGGGTGTGTAACACAAATGGTGGGGGCTTGGAGAGCCCGATTTTGATACTCATGCATAGCATGANCCTAGCTTCTCCAAGAACATCAAGGTAGGGGGTTTTCTTCCATTCTTATCCATTGATGCTAGGGCTAATATATATGTACTATTTGACTCCCAATCTTATATATTTGATATGAAATCATCTTTTCTTGGTCTTCTTGCAATTATTATCATGTTTTGCACAAATTAGGGTTGAATACCCATGAAATCTCTTGCTCTTGCTTTAAAACCCTAGTTTTTTTGGGGAGGGGTGGATTTTCTTCTTAAATTCTTTGTTTATTATTGATTTTGAAAANGAAAGACCCAAAGATTTTTGTTAGCCATTGGGTGTGTAACACAAATGGTGGGGGCTTGGAGAGCCCGATTTTGATACTCATGCATAGCATGAGGTGAAGGTAGATAGCCGGAGCTAGAAAAGCTCAATGTTAATACACATTGGCATGGCATGTGTTGTGGAGCCGGGAAGGGCCNACCCACCCCAAGAAAGACCCAAAGATTTTTGTTAGCCATTGGGTGTGTAACACAAATGGTGGGGGCTTGGAGAGCCCGATTTTGATACTCATGCATAGCATGAGGTGAAGGTAGATAGCCGGAGCTAGAAAAGCTCAATGTTAATACACATTGGCATGACATGTGTTGTGGAGCCGGGAAGGGCCTGGGTAAATTGCATGAATGAGCATCATCTCATTTCATGGCATGGTATGTTAGATTTCTACGTTGACTAGCTTAAGTGTTGGTTGGAAGGATTGTTGTTGTTAAATGTTGCATGTGAACATTGCATATGCATTTAGGTTGGGGAGTAGCCGTTGTAGGAAATACTCTACTAGGTGTTGGCTTACCCTATATGGGAACACATTTCAGGTGCGGGGTTTGTACCGGTGGAGGACTTACATTCAGGGCCTCAAAGATGAAGAAAAGTCGGTTTGTGGCTTTTGGAAACAAGTTTTGTAAAAAATTTGGTTAAATGCCGTTTTGACATATAAATTATGTAAAAACATGTAATAGAACTTGTATGAATCATGTATATTGTAGAAAACATCCTTATACATTTTTGGGATGAATTTGGAAGGGTTTTGATTGAATTGGAAATCGAAAAACTTATTAAATATTAAATTCTGGGCAAAACCTACCGATAGCAGACAATAACTACCGGTAGTTAATAGGTAGTACCTATTCGGCAGGCAATAACTACCGGTAGCCAACAGGTAATACTTGTACAACAGGCAATGACTACCGCTAGCTAATAGATAGTACATGTCCAGTAGGAGGAAACTACCGGTAGCTTACAGGTAGAACTTCTACTGGTAGTTATAACATACAACTACCGGTAGCTCTTCCAAAAATAAAAAATTATTTTGCTAACCTTTTGAACTTTATTTCCTTTAGTTCCAATGATACAAATGGACATTAAATGAGGTATATTGAGGCTCATTGGACCTCCATTGAATTAAATGATTAAAGGAACATGAGTTATACGTGTAAGTTATGATCCCGGTTACATGGATGTGATAGACGTGATGTCGAGCCACGCGACATTCACGGGTATTTTTACGGGTTGACGGATGGTCAACGGGACCCCTGATTTTAGGGGCGTCACAATTTGAGTGAATGACGCAACCCTTGTCACTTTTACCTGACTTTACCCGATCCCTAATGGACAATATCTTTGTGTATTGCCCTTGAAACTTGATCACCTTGCTCATAGGGAAGGCATAGCCACCAAGCTCCCTAAAGTGCCCTGAGCTTGACTTCTGTAGTGTAGCCTAAACTGTCCCAGAGTCTAGAACATCTGCCACTCTCGAGAAGCCACGCTGGCCAAGATTCCCCGTGACTTTTGACTAATTCCACTTCATGTGACCCGAATGGTGGCATATGAAATAAGTCATCTGGCCTGCTTAGGAGGGAGCCTTGATGTGTTTCCCACCTTGGGAGGATTGACCTTGGCCTTGGCCTTGATAGCCGTAACTATGTCCTTGAAACCATTCCCCAAACTGTTAAAAAACAAAAATCATCTTTTTTTTTTATTTTTTTCATACCTTGGGAGGATTGACCTTGGCCTTGGCCTTGATAGCCGTAACTATGTCCTTGAAACCATTGTAGGGCAGAAGTCCTTTGCTTCTTCCCTGAACTCGAAGAATATGATTGACCCTCCTTCTTCTTGTCCTTAGCACCCGTCTTCTGGATGCTCCTTGCATCCTCGACCTATCTCTCAATGACCATAGCCATTTTGACCATCGAGTCCAAATCGCGTAGGCTGTGGCCCATAATCTTTCCCCGGATGGATAATTTCAAACCATCCTCGAACGTTCTCACTTTGGCCTTGTTTATAGCCACGTATTCATAGGCAAAACAGGCTAATTTAGTGAACTTAGCCACGTATTCCATTATCGTCATAGTCCCCTACTTCAAATTCAAGAATTCCTAGGCTTTTTCATGTCGAACAGCCGATGGGAAATACTTGCCCATGAAGAGCTCCCAGAACTCCACCACCAGTGGAACAAGGACATACATTTCGAGTTGACTGTGTGTGAGCTGAATTTATTTATGAACTTGATGCATTCCTATGATGAGATAATAATGGGGGTGTGAACCATCGAAATGACGAGAATTGTGATGAGAGTGTGGGCCGTACAACCGATTGGGAATATTTTACATACACGAGTTCTCCTTACAATAAAATTGTCATATGAATCATCTTCATGACGAAAAATATTAAGTTTCTGTATTGTCTTCATGACAGGAAATATTAAGTGACTTTGAAATGTCTACGTGACGGGAATTACTAAGTAGTTGCATGTCGTCTACGTGATGAAAATTATTAAGTAGTTGTGTGTCGTCTACGTGACATGAGATATTAAGTTATGGGAGTAGTCTTCGTGACCGGAAATATTAAGTGATTGTGTAACATCTACATGACGGGAAATATTAAGTTTGTGTCATCTACGTGACAGGAAAATGTTAAGTATATGGGTCGCCTTCGAGACGGAAAATATAAAGTGATAGTGCTACGTTTATGTGATGGGAAATATTAAGTTTTTGTATCATCTACGTGACGGAAAATATTAAATTTTTGTATCATCTACGTGATGGAAAATATTAAGTTTTTGTGTCATCTTCGTGACAGGAAATATTAAGTGATTGTGTAACGTCTACGTGCCAAGAATTAGTAAGTAGTTATGTGCTGTCTATGTGACATGAAATATTAAGTGGTTATGAGTCACCTATAAAACAAGAATTAATTACTTGATATGAGTCATCTGCGTGACCAAATTTGTCTTGTGATTCGAGTTGATTAAACAACAGCGTCTACATGATAGAATTAAATTACGTATTTAGGTCATCTAAGTGACAAGAATGAGAAGTATCTATGTGACTTTAGTCGTCTAAGTGATGAGAATTATTTATATGGTATATGTCATCTAAGTGACGAGAATTATTTGTGTAGCTTAAATTTCTTTTGTGAACAGGGGTATACATGAAGGTATTCGTTGTGTGGCATAATTTAAGTATGTTAAAATAATTGTTTTAACAGTAAATGTTTTCTATGTGATTTATACAAGTTATGTCTATGTGATGTATGTGAACAACGTCTAAGTGGTGAAGTGTAATTTGAATGTTGGTAATTGCAACGTGGTTAAGGTTGTTCCTAAATAAATAAAGTGTTTTCTTTATCTATTGTTGTGGTTATGATTATTGATCGCATCCTTATTCTCACTAATGGTCTCAATGACTTTTCAAGAAAAACCATAAAGACGCTAGGAGTCTAGTGCCGAGTTTAGAGGGTCGATTGGGATGTAATAATGGGATTTTTTAGTGTTTTTTTTTGTATCAGTCTATGAATAAGTAGGACTCACGGCGAGCCTTTTTATCTAAGGTTTTTGGTGAATTTATAGGTATATGAAGGTGCCATAGATGCAGTTGTTGTTGGTTTCTCCTCATCATTTGTGACAGATATTGTACCTTAAGTTGGGTTGTCACACATAAACACTTTAAATTTCAACATAAGACTAGCTGGGGACCACAGGAAGTTGGAGATAAATGAATTAGAGAAAATTTGCAGAGATGCATATGACAGCTCTAGAATTCACAAGGACAGGGCTAAAATTTTTCATGAAAAATCCATTTTGAGAAAAACATTCTAAGTTGAACAAAAAGTGCTCTTGTATAATTCTCGCCTCTCAATTTTCCAATGAAAACTTTGATCAAGATGGAATGACCCCTACATTGTCAAGGTGGCCTACCCACATAGAGCTATGGATATAGAAAATCCCGAGGATGGTAAAACATTCAAGGTCAAAGGCCAAAGACTTAAACCATTATTCGAGGGTTTTGAAGTTCACGAAGTGGAGGAGGAGATGATGGATCCGGTCTATCCGAATGTTGTTGAGGCAAAATTGTTCAAGTAGATATTAGTGTACAGTTGTTTTCCTATTCTACTTTATTTTGCAAGTAAATTGTTCACTCACTTCCATTTGTACATAGTGTTCTTTCTTTATGTGTGCAGCTGGTGGTGTTTTTGTTAAAACTCATTGCGAGGTGTTCTCTAACCCTTCTTGTCTTTTAAATTCAATCATCTCACTGCATGTGTTTTTGTTGCATTGAGGACAATGCATAGTTCAAGTTGGGGGGGGGGTGAGGTGCACCATTTGCATGATATACCAATTTTTGTTGATAATATCATTTTGTGGTGAGATGCACAATTTACATATTCTACAAATTTTTTGTCTAAAAAATTTGGAAATGTGAAATTTTTTTTAAAAAAATTGTGGAAAATATCTAAATGTTGAACCATATTCCCCTATTCAAATAGTTACGAGATATGTGATTTCTTGATCTTCAATTTAAACTTTGAACACATGAGCACACCATAGATGTTTATCCTATGCATGCGTATCACATATGTGTGTTCTTTCGAACTCAACCATAGTGCACCTTGAATGTGTAATTTTGAAAATTTATTGATTGGATTCACATTTTAGAGATTCACATACATATTGGAGATGAAGTAAGTACCCATCTTAGCTTTTGTGCCAATCCTTGCTAGAGAAAACTTACATTTACTCAAAGGAACATTTTTCAAATTCAAGATCCATTTAATAATCTCATTATACTTACTTTGGTTATAGTGCATATGGATAGTTGATTGACTTTGTCTTAAAATGCCAATATGCTTCCCCATGCTTATCTAGAGATGATCTTAAGCCATCTTTGAATTGCATTGAACCTTAGCCTTTTCTTGTGAAAAATTTATCGCTAGTGCCATGATTGAATCTTACTTGAAAATTCATTTCCCCACCACATGTTTTACTAAACCAGTGCAAAATGATCACCACAGCTTGATTGTTCTGAGACTAATTGTGATTAATCATGGAGAAAGGGAACTGTGGTGAGGAAAACCAAAAATGGATGAATGGAACTGAATTCAATGTTTGAATGAAAAAGAAGAGAAAAATCCAAGAAAAGAGGGTTGAAAAGAAAAGAAATGAAAAAAAGGAAACAAAAAAAAAAGAAAAATGTTGAAGAATGAAGGAAAAAAAGATAAAAAAGTGAAGTGAAGGTGTAAAATTAAAAATTTCACAAAAAATAGATTTTTGATAATAAATGTAATGTTCTCTGAATAATCCTTTTTGTCTCCCTCTACCCTTCATTTCACTCAAACCAAATGTCACCCCAAGTCCTCATTACAACCCATGAAAAACCCTAAATGATATAGAGAAAGCATGGAAATAGCACACTTTAAATGAAAAGAAAAGTTGATTTTGCTATCTGGTGCCCTAACATTCAACTCTTGATTATGCCAAGATTGTTTCAATTGATATGCATGCACGTTATTTTTGGATTACATGTGAGTATATTTTAGTTTGTGCACAAGATTCCATCTCATATATACACATTGAGAGCATGCTAGAATTATTCATTTTTCGAGGGAAACCCTTGGTGAGTATTGCATCGAAGCTAAATTTAGATAGTGAAGTGAATTTCGATTATGTTGAGTAAAGGTTAACATTGTATATTTGTTTCACACACACATGAGTTTTGAATGGAAATGTGTAGGTGTATACTCTAGAGTAACATTTAAAGCTATGATGAAATTCATGTGTGATTAGTTCATGTGTTTGGAAAAAGTTATATTTTATAACCCAGAGCTAGTAGGATAAGGGAATATGTCTCAAATTTTAGAAATAGGGAAGAATTTTGAATACCTTTTTACTTTAGTTTGTGCTTTACTTGATGGGTGTTCAGTTTGTTTAATTTAGAATTTCATGTTATGTGTTTTGAAAGCATCAAGACTCAAATCACATCGCAATTTCGTAAACAAATTTGGGCATAGTCATTGTAAACCCCACCATTTTATCTTTATGTATGTATGTAGGTTTACGTAGCAAGTTATTATTTCTTTTGGAAATGTTAATATGGAAAATTGAGGAAAAAGTAGTTAAAAACTTGGTTTAGCTTGCAAATGCATGAAATCGTTGTAATAGAACTTGTACCAACTAAGTTTGATGTACAAAAGCATGTTGAACAAGTTTGGGTTGGAGTTGGAAGGGTTTGGAATGGGTTTGAAATGAAAAATATAGGAAATAGACAAATTTGGACAGGACCTACCGGTAGGAACATCCAGTAGTACGTTGTCCAGTGGATTCGAACTACCGGTAGCTCAACAGGTAGTAAGTTGCGAGTGGATCTGAACTACCGGTAGCTCAACAGGTAGTAAATTTTTAGTAGATCTGAACTACCAGTAGTCAACAGGTAGTTAATTGCCAGTGTATCCGAACTACCGGTAGATAGTTAAAAAGTCAGGATTTTTATGTTTAAAAACCCTATTTTCACTACATTTACTCCCATTCTTTCACACCACTCTCACCCCACACCTCTTAGAACCCTAATAGAGAGACTCAGAGAAGAAGAAAGATGGAGAAAACAAGAGTTCTAAAGGGGATTTAAGATCAAACCTAGCTTCTCCAAGAACATCAAGGTAGGGGGTTTTCTTCCATTCTTATCCATTGATGCTAGGGCTAATATATATGTACTATTTGACTCCCAATCTTATATATTTGATATGAAATCATCTTTTCTTGGTCTTCTTGCAATTATTATCATGTTTTGCACAAATTAGGGTTGAATACCCATGAAATCTCTTGCTCTTGCTTTAAAACCCTAGTTTTTTTGGGGAGGGGTGGATTTTCTTCTTAAATTCTTTGTTTATTATTGATTTTGAAAATATAGTGCTTTGAGTTGAGTACTAAAATGATATTGATGATGATCTCTTGCATTTTACTAAATTGTTCTATTGAAATACTACATTTGAAATTGGGGATTTATGGAATTGTGTGTTATTTGAGAAAATTGTTGGTATTGTATCTCTTGTGTGATTGTTGGATAAACATGGGCTACTATTGACCGAGTATCTTGGAGTGTGTAGATGCCTTCTTACTCCGTGTGGGTACGAACTTTTCCTACCACTCGTAATAGGGTTAGTGCCTTACGAGGACTAAACTATTATCGCTTACGGGTTATCGTGAAAAAAGGGGCTAGTATACTACTCTTTGGTTGGATACGTCACTGCCATGGTGTTGGCATATGCCCTTCCTAAAGATTGGATATCCTTGCGAGGATTTGTATGGGTTGTATGTGGGCCATGATATTTTTGATGGTATTCATGTGAGGTCTTACTTCATACCAGAGATACTAATACAGTGGTGAGTTATTGTTCATTGTACCATAATTAGTTTCTACAAGAATTTTGGGAAGTATGGGATTCCGCAAGAACTTGAGAGAAATGGTTTATGGTGGATTGGATTATTAGTCGTATGTTGGTTTCCCGTATGCATTAAATTAATGTTGTTGCTTAAACTGGAGATCTGTTTAAATGTCTCTGTTTTATTTCAAAATCCATATATGTTATTTGTGAAAGGTGACCGACCATTTTTATATGTTTTTTCTAAACCTTGTTCGAGTTTGGGGGGAATGTTGCTACAGAGCTTAATGCTCACCCCCCTTACAAACTACATTTTTCAGATTATCCTCTTGACGAAGAGCTAGGAGTCGAGGAGCCTGAACACTAGGAGACTCTGATAGACGGGAGCGTGAATCCCGAGGTGGACGCTTAGAGTGACACTTACTTTTGTTCTAGACTAGGGTACTTATTTTGGAAATATTGTGAATTCTAGACTCTTTTGTAATTCCGCTACGAGTTTATGTTTAATTTTTTTGGGATGTAATTGCCATACATTGGCATATTCTTTTGGATGTAGTGGCCATGGTTGGCCTATTCTTTTGGGATGATATTGTAAATGATATATTTGATGAATGAAATTTTTTTATGGATGAATTATTTAGTTGTTCTCATGATGTGAATGATTTTTAGTTTGTAATGCCGTCTAGGGTGGGTTTTGGGGCGTTTACAGTCATACAACATGATTTAGTAGCATGGATCATGTCTTTGGGTAGTTGAGTTAGTAAATAGGTTGTTAGGATGTTTTGGAGTTGAATAAACATGTAAAAGGGGAGTGGGAGTGAGAATGAACAAATAGGATATTTTTTGCAAAAATTGAACTAGCCACCAGTATCGGCTCATAGACTACCGATACCTCTAAGGCAGAATAGCTAGAAAAACAGAAGGGCTAGCTACTAGTACTAGCCTGAAGAGCTACTGGTACCTATTTTAAAAAACAACAAGCTATGGTACCAGCTTACGAGCTACCAGTAGCTCGTTCCCAGAACTGAAAAAATTGAGGGTTTTAAAAGGTCTTTTTTTTCAGAAATTTCCCTCACTTCTCTCATTCCTATCCTTTTCAAAAATACTCTTCTCTCTCTCAAAACCATTTAAGCTCCTCAAGAACACTTGGGCATCCTTCATCATAATCGATTTCCTCCCTCAAGGTTTGATTTCTCTTGATTTCCCTTCACTTCCCTCAATTCTCTTCTCTAAAAAAAACCCTTTCCTCTCCATAAAACACCTTGTTGTCTGAATTTGGTGTTAACAATTTACGCGCAAGTATACACGATCAACAAGTAACAAAATGATAAGTAGAGTATCGTTCCCACGAAGAATTATTAGTAATAACTTCCAAGTATTAACTTTATATCAATTCAATTTTATTTAAACAATTGAAATTTTACTATGAAATGACTAATTTAAAGCTAAATCTAAATTTAATAAACAAGGGTTGAATTTACCGAATAAAAGAAGTTAAGATTACAACTTCCCCTAATGTTTCGTATAAACCTTTCTAACTCTCTTTCCAATTAACTGATCAAAATAAGTTGTTAACTGAAAACTCAAAGTTATTTATCAAGCTCTTCGGATAGATAGATAAAATTATCTATCACGATTAAATTACTATATTCCTATGTAAAATAAGTTGGAAAAGATTTATTAAGTTCAAACTATCATAAAAGTTACACACGACATATAGGTATATTTCTATCCTATACACAAACCCAACAATTCAATCCTAAAAAAAATTAGCCAGACATATGTCATCATATTCAGATCTAAACCTAGAATTCATCTTTCAATTTCATCTAAGTTATCAAATTAATTGTTGGCCAAACATTCATAAATTAAGCACAAAATATGACAAACAACTTATATATGATCAATAAAACTAGAAATNTGTTTATTATTGATTTTGAAAATATAGTGCTTTGAGTTGAGTACTAAAATGATATTGATGATGATCTCTTGCATTTTACTAAATTGTTCTATTGAAATACTACATTTGAAATTGGGGATTTATGGAATTGTGTGTTATTTGAGAAAATTGTTGGTATTGTATCTCTTGTGTGATTGTTGGATAAACATGGGCTAATATTGACCGAGTATCTTGGAGTGTGTAGATGCCTTCTTACTCCGTGTGGGTACGAACTTTTCCTACCACTCGTAATAGGGTTAGTGCCTTACGAGGACTAAACTATTATCGCTTACGGGTTATCGTGAAAAAAGGGGCTAGTATACTACTCTTTGGTTGGATACGTCACTGCCATGGTGTTGGCATATGCCCTTCCTAAAGATTGGATATCCTTGCGAGGATTTGTATGGGTTGTATGTGGGCCATGATATTTTTGATGGTATTCATGTGAGGTCTTACTTCATACCAGAGATACTAATACAGTGGTGAGTTATTGTTCATTGTACCATAATTAGTTTCTACAAGAATTTTGGGAAGTATGAGATTCCGCAAGAACTTGAGAGAAATGGTTTATGGTGGATTGGATTATTAGTCGTATGTTGGTTTCCCGTATGCATTAAATTAATGTTGTTGCTTAAACTGGAGATCTGTTTAAATGTCTCTGTTTTATTTCAANTGTCTATGTGACATGAAATATTAAGTGGTTATGAGTCACCTATAAAACAAGAATTAATTACTTGATATGAGTCATCTGCGTGACCAAATTTGTCTTGTGATTCGAGTTGATTAAACAACAGCGTCTACATGATAGAATTAAATTACGTATTTAGGTCATCTAAGTGACAAGAATGAGAAGTATCTATGTGACTTTAGTCGTCTAAGTGATGAGAATTATTTATATGGTATATGTCATCTAAGTGACGAGAATTATTTGTGTAGCTTAAATTTCTTTTGTGAACAGGGGTATACATGAAGGTATTCGTTGTGTGGCATAATTTAAGTATGTTAAAATAATTGTTTTAACAGTAAATGTTTTCTATGTGATTTATACAAGTTATGTCTATGTGATGTATGTGAACAACGTCTAAGTGGTGAAGTGTAATTTGAATGTTGGTAATTGCAACGTGGTTAAGGTTGTTCCTAAATAAATAAAGTGTTTTCTTTATCTATTGTTGTGGTTATGATTATTGATCGCATCCTTATTCTCACTAATGGTCTCAATGACTTTTCAAGAAAAACCATAAAGACGCTAGGAGTCTAGTGCCGAGTTTAGAGGGTCGATTGGGATGTAATAATGGGATTTTTTAGTGTTTTTTTTTGTATCAGTCTATGAATAAGTAGGACTCACGGCGAGCCTTTTTATCTAAGGTTTTTGGTGAATTTATAGGTATATGAAGGTGCCATAGATGCAGTTGTTGTTGGTTTCTCCTCATCATTTGTGACAGATATTGTACCTTAAGTTGGGTTGTCACACATAAACACTTTAAATTTCAACATAAGACTAGCTGGGGACCACAGGAAGTTGGAGATAAATGAATTAGAGAAAATTTGCAGAGATGCATATGACAGCTCTAGAATTCACAAGGACAGGGCTAAAATTTTTCATGAAAAATCCATTTTGAGAAAAACATTCTAAGTTGAACAAAAAGTGCTCTTGTATAATTCTCGCCTCTCAATTTTCCAATGAAAACTTTGATCAAGATGGAATGACCCCTACATTGTCAAGGTGGCCTACCCACATAGAGCTATGGATATAGAAAATCCCGAGGATGGTAAAACATTCAAGGTCAAAGGCCAAAGACTTAAACCATTATTCGAGGGTTTTGAAGTTCACGAAGTGGAGGAGGAGATGATGGATCCGGTCTATCCGAATGTTGTTGAGGCAAAATTGTTCAAGTAGATATTAGTGTACAGTTGTTTTCCTATTCTACTTTATTTTGCAAGTAAATTGTTCACTCACTTCCATTTGTACATAGTGTTCTTTCTTTATGTGTGCAGCTGGTGGTGTTTTTGTTAAAACTCATTGCGAGGTGTTCTCTAACCCTTCTTGTCTTTTAAATTCAATCATCTCACTGCATGTGTTTTTGTTGCATTGAGGACAATGCATAGTTCAAGTTGGGGGGGGGGTGAGGTGCACCATTTGCATGATATACCAATTTTTGTTGATAATATCATTTTGTGGTGAGATGCACAATTTACATATTCTACAAATTTTTTGTCTAAAAAATTTGGAAATGTGAAATTTTTTTTAAAAAAATTGTGGAAAATATCTAAATGTTGAACCATATTCCCCTATTCAAATAGTTACGAGATATGTGATTTCTTGATCTTCAATTTAAACTTTGAACACATGAGCACACCATAGATGTTTATCCTATGCATGCGTATCACATATGTGTGTTCTTTCGAACTCAACCATAGTGCACCTTGAATGTGTAATTTTGAAAATTTATTGATTGGATTCACATTTTAGAGATTCACATACATATTGGAGATGAAGTAAGTACCCATCTTAGCTTTTGTGCCAATCCTTGCTAGAGAAAACTTACATTTACTCAAAGGAACATTTTTCAAATTCAAGATCCATTTAATAATCTCATTATACTTACTTTGGTTATAGTGCATATGGATAGTTGATTGACTTTGTCTTAAAATGCCAATATGCTTCCCCATGCTTATCTAGAGATGATCTTAAGCCATCTTTGAATTGCATTGAACCTTAGCCTTTTCTTGTGAAAAATTTATCGCTAGTGCCATGATTGAATCTTACTTGAAAATTCATTTCCCCACCACATGTTTTACTAAACCAGTGCAAAATGATCACCACAGCTTGATTGTTCTGAGACTAATTGTGATTAATCATGGAGAAAGGGAACTGTGGTGAGGAAAACCAAAAATGGATGAATGGAACTGAATTCAATGTTTGAATGAAAAAGAAGAGAAAAATCCAAGAAAAGAGGGTTGAAAAGAAAAGAAATGAAAAAAAGGAAACAAAAAAAAAAGAAAAATGTTGAAGAATGAAGGAAAAAAAGATAAAAAAGTGAAGTGAAGGTGTAAAATTAAAAATTTCACAAAAAATAGATTTTTGATAATAAATGTAATGTTCTCTGAATAATCCTTTTTGTCTCCCTCTACCCTTCATTTCACTCAAACCAAATGTCACCCCAAGTCCTCATTACAACCCATGAAAAACCCTAAATGATATAGAGAAAGCATGGAAATAGCACACTTTAAATGAAAAGAAAAGTTGATTTTGCTATCTGGTGCCCTAACATTCAACTCTTGATTATGCCAAGATTGTTTCAATTGATATGCATGCACGTTATTTTTGGATTACATGTGAGTATATTTTAGTTTGTGCACAAGATTCCATCTCATATATACACATTGAGAGCATGCTAGAATTATTCATTTTTCGAGGGAAACCCTTGGTGAGTATTGCATCGAAGCTAAATTTAGATAGTGAAGTGAATTTCGATTATGTTGAGTAAAGGTTAACATTGTATATTTGTTTCACACACACATGAGTTTTGAATGGAAATGTGTAGGTGTATACTCTAGAGTAACATTTAAAGCTATGATGAAATTCATGTGTGATTAGTTCATGTGTTTGGAAAAAGTTATATTTTATAACCCAGAGCTAGTAGGATAAGGGAATATGTCTCAAATTTTAGAAATAGGGAAGAATTTTGAATACCTTTTTACTTTAGTTTGTGCTTTACTTGATGGGTGTTCAGTTTGTTTAATTTAGAATTTCATGTTATGTGTTTTGAAAGCATCAAGACTCAAATCACATCGCAATTTCGTAAACAAATTTGGGCATAGTCATTGTAAACCCCACCATTTTATCTTTATGTATGTATGTAGGTTTACGTAGCAAGTTATTATTTCTTTTGGAAATGTTAATATGGAAAATTGAGGAAAAAGTAGTTAAAAACTTGGTTTAGCTTGCAAATGCATGAAATCGTTGTAATAGAACTTGTACCAACTAAGTTTGATGTACAAAAGCATGTTGAACAAGTTTGGGTTGGAGTTGGAAGGGTTTGGAATGGGTTTGAAATGAAAAATATAGGAAATAGACAAATTTGGACAGGACCTACCGGTAGGAACATCCAGTAGTACGTTGTCCAGTGGATTCGAACTACCGGTAGCTCAACAGGTAGTAAGTTGCGAGTGGATCTGAACTACCGGTAGCTCAACAGGTAGTAAATTTTTAGTAGATCTGAACTACCAGTAGTCAACAGGTAGTTAATTGCCAGTGTATCCGAACTACCGGTAGATAGTTAAAAAGTCAGGATTTTTATGTTTAAAAACCCTATTTTCACTACATTTACTCCCATTCTTTCACACCACTCTCACCCCACACCTCTTAGAACCCTAATAGAGAGACTCAGAGAAGAAGAAAGATGGAGAAAACAAGAGTTCTAAAGGGGATTTAAGATCAAACCTAGCTTCTCCAAGAACATCAAGGTAGGGGGTTTTCTTCCATTCTTATCCATTGATGCTAGGGCTAATATATATGTACTATTTGACTCCCAATCTTATATATTTGATATGAAATCATCTTTTCTTGGTCTTCTTGCAATTATTATCATGTTTTGCACAAATTAGGGTTGAATACCCATGAAATCTCTTGCTCTTGCTTTAAAACCCTAGTTTTTTTGGGGAGGGGTGGATTTTCTTCTTAAATTCTTTGTTTATTATTGATTTTGAAAATATAGTGCTTTGAGTTGAGTACTAAAATGATATTGATGATGATCTCTTGCATTTTACTAAATTGTTCTATTGAAATACTACATTTGAAATTGGGGATTTATGGAATTGTGTGTTATTTGAGAAAATTGTTGGTATTGTATCTCTTGTGTGATTGTTGGATAAACATGGGCTACTATTGACCGAGTATCTTGGAGTGTGTAGATGCCTTCTTACTCCGTGTGGGTACGAACTTTTCCTACCACTCGTAATAGGGTTAGTGCCTTACGAGGACTAAACTATTATCGCTTACGGGTTATCGTGAAAAAAGGGGCTAGTATACTACTCTTTGGTTGGATACGTCACTGCCATGGTGTTGGCATATGCCCTTCCTAAAGATTGGATATCCTTGCGAGGATTTGTATGGGTTGTATGTGGGCCATGATATTTTTGATGGTATTCATGTGAGGTCTTACTTCATACCAGAGATACTAATACAGTGGTGAGTTATTGTTCATTGTACCATAATTAGTTTCTACAAGAATTTTGGGAAGTATGGGATTCCGCAAGAACTTGAGAGAAATGGTTTATGGTGGATTGGATTATTAGTCGTATGTTGGTTTCCCGTATGCATTAAATTAATGTTGTTGCTTAAACTGGAGATCTGTTTAAATGTCTCTGTTTTATTTCAAAATCCATATATGTTATTTGTGAAAGGTGACCGACCATTTTTATATGTTTTTTCTAAACCTTGTTCGAGTTTGGGGGGAATGTTGCTACAGAGCTTAATGCTCACCCCCCTTACAAACTACATTTT
The DNA here is from genome assembly GCA_963454935.2 of Ilex paraguariensis. Classification (NCBI taxonomy): domain Eukaryota; kingdom Viridiplantae; phylum Streptophyta; class Magnoliopsida; order Aquifoliales; family Aquifoliaceae; genus Ilex; species Ilex paraguariensis. The sequence goes on along the minus strand of CAUOFW020001058.1, from coordinate 785,721 downwards.
TCAGATTATCCTCTTGACGAAGAGCTAGGAGTCGAGGAGCCTGAACACTAGGAGACTCTGATAGACGGGAGCGTGAATCCCGAGGTGGACGCTTAGAGTGACACTTACTTTTGTTCTAGACTAGGGTACTTATTTTGGAAATATTGTGAATTCTAGACTCTTTTGTAATTCCGCTACGAGTTTATGTTTAATTTTTTTGGGATGTAATTGCCATACATTGGCATATTCTTTTGGATGTAGTGGCCATGGTTGGCCTATTCTTTTGGGATGATATTGTAAATGATATATTTGATGAATGAAATTTTTTTATGGATGAATTATTTAGTTGTTCTCATGATGTGAATGATTTTTAGTTTGTAATGCCGTCTAGGGTGGGTTTTGGGGCGTTTACAGTCATACAACATGATTTAGTAGCATGGATCATGTCTTTGGGTAGTTGAGTTAGTAAATAGGTTGTTAGGATGTTTTGGAGTTGAATAAACATGTAAAAGGGGAGTGGGAGTGAGAATGAACAAATAGGATATTTTTTGCAAAAATTGAACTAGCCACCAGTATCGGCTCATAGACTACCGATACCTCTAAGGCAGAATAGCTAGAAAAACAGAAGGGCTAGCTACTAGTACTAGCCTGAAGAGCTACTGGTACCTATTTTAAAAAACAACAAGCTATGGTACCAGCTTACGAGCTACCAGTAGCTCGTTCCCAGAACTGAAAAAATTGAGGGTTTTAAAAGGTCTTTTTTTTCAGAAATTTCCCTCACTTCTCTCATTCCTATCCTTTTCAAAAATACTCTTCTCTCTCTCAAAACCATTTAAGCTCCTCAAGAACACTTGGGCATCCTTCATCATAATCGATTTCCTCCCTCAAGGTTTGATTTCTCTTGATTTCCCTTCACTTCCCTCAATTCTCTTCTCTAAAAAAAACCCTTTCCTCTCCATAAAACACCTTGTTGTCTGAATTTGGTGTTAACAATTTACGCGCAAGTATACACGATCAACAAGTAACAAAATGATAAGTAGAGTATCGTTCCCACGAAGAATTATTAGTAATAACTTCCAAGTATTAACTTTATATCAATTCAATTTTATTTAAACAATTGAAATTTTACTATGAAATGACTAATTTAAAGCTAAATCTAAATTTAATAAACAAGGGTTGAATTTACCGAATAAAAGAAGTTAAGATTACAACTTCCCCTAATGTTTCGTATAAACCTTTCTAACTCTCTTTCCAATTAACTGATCAAAATAAGTTGTTAACTGAAAACTCAAAGTTATTTATCAAACTCTTCGGATAGATAGATAAAATTATCTATCACGATTAAATTACTATATTCCTATGTAAAATAAGTTGGAAAAGATTTATTAAGTTCAAACTATCATAAAAGTTACACACGACATATAGGTATATTTCTATCCTATACACAAACCCAACAATTCAATCCTAAAAAAAATTAGCCAGACATATGTCATCATATTCAGATCTAAACCTAGAATTCATCTTTCAATTTCATCTAAGTTATCAAATTAATTGTTGGCCAAACATTCATAAATTAAGCACAAAATATGACAAACAACTTATATATGATCAATAAAACTAGAAATGAGAGTAGATCAATTTAACTAAACATCAGGTTCCGTTGCAATCTTAATAAGAATTTAGTTCATAATGTAAGTGAAAAACATCCATCTCAAATTAAACAACACATTAGAAAATCAAGAACTAAAAGTAAGAGAAAAGAATGAAAACTTAGTTGCAATCTTTAATCTTTCTCTAGCCTTCAAGTCCAATCTTCTTCGTGTCGGTTCCTTCGATTCTTGTCTTCAATTTTCTTTCAATCCTTGGTCTTTTCTCTCTTAGCAGCCCCCAAAATCAGTATATATATTCCCCACTCAAACCCTAGCTTATATGTAGCTTTAGAGCCCAATTTCGGGTCAAAAACAAGTCAACATTCGCGTCCTGGACCAACATAAGCGCAGCTGCGCCAAAAATGGTACAGGGGTGCTGAAGTACTGCCCTTGATGGCATAGGGGTGCACCTCCCCTTTTTGACCTAAAATGTCCTTTAAGCTTCCTCTTAAAAAATCCAACCTTTAGGCTCCAAATTGACTTTGTTTCCTCCCAAATGCTCATGATTCCTTCCAAATGATCATCCATACACAATAACATCAAAACACACAAAATAACTACAAAAGAACATAAAATAATTGAAAACTTGCAATTTCATCAAATGNTGGGCCATGATATTTTTGATGGTATTCATGTGAGGTCTTACTTCATACCAGAGATACTAATACAGTGGTGAGTTATTGTTCATTGTACCATAATTAGTTTCTACAAGAATTTTGGGAAGTATGGGATTCCGCAAGAACTTGAGAGAAATGGTTTATGGTGGATTGGATTATTAGTCGTATGTTGGTTTCCCGTATGCATTAAATTAATGTTGTTGCTTAAACTGGAGATCTGTTTAAATGTCTCTGTTTTATTTCAAAATCCATATATGTTATTTGTGAAAGGTGACCGACCATTTTTNAAATTATAAAAATTAACCAACCAACTACTCAAACAATGGATCAATATGAATTTGAATTATGGCCCCAAAAGTTATTACAAAAAAATAATTCACGGGAACTTCAAAATAGTGCAAAGTCTATCAATTNGATCTGTTTAAATGTCTCTGTTTTATTTCAAAATCCATATATGTTATTTGTGAAAGGTGACCGACCATTTTTATATGTTTTTTCTAAACCTTGTTCGAGTTTGGGGGGAATGTTGCTACAGAGCTTAGTGCTCACCCCCCTTACAAACTACATTTTTCAGATTATCCTCTTGACGAAGAGCTAGGAGTCGAGGAGCCTNTCCGGACTATCAAGCTAGTCATCACCCAAATACATTTACGTAATCAAATGCTTTATATGAGATACTCAATATCAACTCTATAAACTTACGTTTCACATCAACCTTCACTCATTAAGGCAAACTTATAAATAGAAGGACCAAAGATTTTTTTTTCTCTCTCACTCTTTTTTCTCTTTCGGTGAGTGCATTTTATTCTCCATCTCACCTCCTATTGGGCGAGTGTGTTTTACGCTCCATCTCGCCTTTTCTTGAACGAGTGCGTTTTACATTTCATCTCGTTCTCCACATGTGTTTATGAGTGAGTGCGTTNAGGAGACTCTGATAGACGGGAGCGTGAATCCCGAGGTGGACGCTTAGAGTGACACTTACTTTTGTTCTAGACTAGGGTACTTATTTTGGAAATATTGTGAATTCTAGACTCTTTTGTAATTCCGCTACGAGTTTATGTTTAATTTTTTTGGGATGTAATTGCCATACATTGGNTTGATGTACAAAAGCATGTTGAACAAGTTTGGGTTGGAGTTGGAAGGGTTTGGAATGGGTTTGAAATGAAAAATATAGGAAATAGACAAATTTGGACAGGACCTACCGGTAGGAACATCCAGTAGTACGTTGTCCAGTGGATTCGAACTACCGGTAGCTCAACAGGTAGTAAGTTGCGAGTGGATCTGAACTACCGGTAGCTCAACAGGTAGTAAATTTTTAGTAGATCTGAACTACCAGTAGTCAACAGGTAGTTAATTGCCAGTGTATCCGAACTACCGGTAGATAGTTAAAAAGTCAGGATTTTTATGTTTAAAAACCCTNTCTTCTCTAAAAAAAACCCTTTCCTCTCCATAAAACACCTTGTTGTCTGAATTTGGTGTTAACAATTTACGCGCAAGTATACACGATCAACAAGTAACAAAGTGATAAGTAGAGTATCGTTCCCACGAAGAATTATTAGTAATAACTTCCAAGTATTAACTTTATATCAATTCAATTTTTNTCTTCTCTAAAAAAAACCCTTTCCTCTCCATAAAACACCTTGTTGTCTGAATTTGGTATTAACAATTTACGCGCAAGTATACACGATCAACAAGTAACAAAATGATAAGTAGAGTATCGTTCCCACGAAGAATTATTAGTAATAACTTCCAAGTATTAACTTTATATCAATTCAATTTTANTCCCATTCTTTCACACCACTCTCACCCCACACCTCTTAGAACCCTAATAGAGAGACTCAGAGAAGAAGAAAGATGGAGAAAACAAGAGTTCTAAAGGGGATTTNACAAATAGGATATTTTTTGCAAAAATTGAACTAGCCACCAGTATCGGCTCATAGACTACCGATACCTCTAAGGCAGAATAGCTAGAAAAACAGAAGGGCTAGCTACTAGTACTAGCCTGAAGAGCTACTGGTACCTATTTTAAAAAACAACAAGCTATGGTACCAGCTTACGAGCTACCAGTAGCTCGTTCCCAGAACTGAAAAAATTGAGGGTTTTAAAAGGTCTTTTTTTTCAGAAATTTCCCTCACTTCTCTCATTCCTATCCTTTTCAAAAATACTCTTCTCTCTCTCAAAACCATTTAAGCTCCTCAAGAACACTTGGGCATCCTTCATCATAATCGATTTCCTCCCTCAAGGTTTGATTTCTCTTGATTTCCCTTCACTTCCCTCAATTCTCTTCTCTAAAAAAAACCCTTTCCTCTCCATAAAACACCTTGTTGTCTGAATTTGGTGTTAACAATTTACGCGCAAGTATACACGATCAACAAGTAACAAAATGATAAGTAGAGTATCGTTCCCACGAAGAATTATTAGTAATAACTTCCAAGTATTAACTTTATATCAATTCAATTTTATTTAAACAATTGAAATTTTACTATGAAATGACTAATTTAAAGCTAAATCTAAATTTAATAAACAAGGGTTGAATTTACCGAATAAAAGAAGTTAAGATTACAACTTCCCCTAATGTTTCGTATAAACCTTTCTAACTCTCTTTCCAATTAACTGATCAAAATAAGTTGTTAACTGAAAACTCAAAGTTATTTATCAAACTCTTCGGATAGATAGATAAAATTATCTATCACGATTAAATTACTATATTCCTATGTAAAATAAGTTGGAAAAGATTTATTAAGTTCAAACTATCATAAAAGTTACACACGACATATAGGTATATTTCTATCCTATACACAAACCCAACAATTCAATCCTAAAAAAAATTAGCCAGACATATGTCATCATATTCAGATCTAAACCTAGAATTCATCTTTCAATTTCATCTAAGTTATCAAATTAATTGTTGGCCAAACATTCATAAATTAAGCACAAAATATGACAAACAACTTATATATGATCAATAAAACTAGAAATGAGAGTAGATCAATTTAACTAAACATCAGGTTCCGTTGCAATCTTAATAAGAATTTAGTTCATAATGTAAGTGAAAAACATCCATCTCAAATTAAACAACACATTAGAAAATCAAGAACTAAAAGTAAGAGAAAAGAATGAAAACTTAGTTGCAATCTTTAATCTTTCTCTAGCCTTCAAGTCCAATCTTCTTCGTGTCGGTTCCTTCGATTCTTGTCTTCAATTTTCTTTCAATCCTTGGTCTTTTCTCTCTTAGCAGCCCCCAAAATCAGTATATATATTCCCCACTCAAACCCTAGCTTATATGTAGCTTTAGAGCCCAATTTCGGGTCAAAAACAAGTCAACATTCGCGTCCTGGACCAACATAAGCGCAGCTGCGCCAAAAATGGTACAGGGGTGCTGAAGTACTGCCCTTGATGGCATAGGGGTGCACCTCCCCTTTTTGACCTAAAATGTCCTTTAAGCTTCCTCTTAAAAAATCCAACCTTTAGGCTCCAAATTGACTTTGTTTCCTCCCAAATGCTCATGATTCCTTCCAAATGATCATCCATACACAATAACATCAAAACACACAAAATAACTACAAAAGAACATAAAATAATTGAAAACTTGCAATTTCATCAAATGAAAAATACTCAATTCGTAGGTATAAAACCCACTCATCAAATACCCCCAAACTTAAATCTTTGCTTGTCCTCAAGCAAAATACTAAGAACAAAAATTATAAAAATTAACCAACCAACTACTCAAACAATGGATCAATATGAATTTGAATTATGGCCCCAAAAGTTATTACAAAAAAATAATTCACGGGAACTTCAAAATAGTGCAAAGTCTATCAATTCAACATACTCCCTAATTTTATCTCCAGTCATGACCCTTTAAATACATGGACATATCCGGACTATCAAGCTAGTCATCACCCAAATACATTTACGTAATCAAATGCTTTATATGAGATACTCAATATCAACTCTATAAACTTACGTTTCACATCAACCTTCACTCATTAAGGCAAACTTATAAATAGAAGGACCAAAGATTTTTTTTTCTCTCTCACTCTTTTTTCTCTTTCGGTGAGTGCATTTTATTCTCCATCTCACCTCCTATTGGGCGAGTGTGTTTTACGCTCCATCTCGCCTTTTCTTGAACGAGTGCGTTTTACATTTCATCTCGTTCTCCACATGTGTTTATGAGTGAGTGCGTTTTACGCTCCCTTTCTACTCACCACATGTCCCTTTTCTTGTCTCGTCTTTTTTTTTTCTTTTCATCTACCTTATGAAGGATCAAATCAAAAAAAATTTCCAAAAACTTTTTTTTTTTACTAACCCATCATAACTAATATTTCCCCTAAACTTATATAAATACCTCCATTCGCTTTGAATGATGCTTAAATAAATTTTCTAAAATTTCAATGGTATCTCCTACAAGCATTTAACCAAATAAATTCTCTAAATAATAACTAACCAAACAGATGAATATGTGCTCATGAATGAAAAGATCACAAACAATGTAAAACCAACTAGCATGTTAAATTACAGACTCAACATATTCATCAATTTCCCTTAAATTGACAATTAATTTTATTCATCATTGACCATGATCAAATTCAATCAACCCATTGCTCAAGTCATACTAAATCATGTTATCTAAATGAATACCTAATAAAGCAAATGCAAAAAAGAAAAAACCCCCAAACTTAAACTAAATATTGTCCTCAATGTATAAAGTAGAAAAAATTAAGATAGAGGACTTCTCTTAGACTTTGCTAGTTCACATCATCATCATCAGTGTCCTTGTCGTCCGCTGAGTTAGGAGTGTATTCAGGAAGCATAGGTGGGTTAAGAAATTGTTGTGAAGAAGTACCCGAGTTGAATCCATAGTTGTTAAACATCTGGACTAGCACTTAATTGAATTCCATTGAGTACTCCATGAATGAGTCCATTCGATGTGCAAGTTGATCATTGCGTCTAGACTCACATCGAACTTCACTACGTAGCTCTTGTGTCTCTCTGCATAACTCCTGTGTGTCGCGATGCAATCCATGCATTTCATCAACTAGAGTCTCCAAAGGTGATTGAGAGGAGGCTCCAATGGTTGTCCTGAATTTTGAGGCATATCCACCATAACGTACCCGACACCCCTATGATCAGAGAAACCTCTCATCCATATTTTAAAGCAACTAATGATTTGATGATCAATTGGCACTTACGGTGGTTGAAATAATTCATCACCCTTCCATGTGACTTTTGCCTTCTTGCATAATCTGCAAATTAATGATGGGTGAGGCAGTCCGATATTTGAACTGCTCTTAATAGCCTTTGTGATTGAATCTTCAATAACTTGCCCCACATTAATGGTTTTTGCTGTAACTATGCAACAGAGCAATGCCGCCCTATCCCAGAGTATTTCAGAAAAGTGTGTGGTCGGCATTAGCTTAGCACATAGAAAGTAGTACAAATGCCTTCCCAAACTGGCTTAACTCACTGTGTGAAAAGTGCACCTTCTTTGTCCCCTTTAATGACCACTTAGCACCCGACTTACATAGACACTTGATCACCTCATCCAAGTCAAGTTCTTTAGTTCTATATTTCGTATACTCATCCTCATCAGATATATTTGCTATGTTGTAATACGCATTGATGCATTCCTTGGCAAATGACACTGCTCTACCCCGGACTTGAACCACATAGTTGTCGCCCTCCTTGGCATTGGCATAAAATTCTTTTACAATGGGAATTATGGCGGCTTCTGGTTGTTCTGTGAAATCAAACCAACCGCGCTCCATAATCATGTCATGTACACACCCATTATATGTCTCATCCGAGCGAAGACTGCGTTCGGGAATTAATACCTTTTTCATTATACATGTATGAAATCTCTCCGATGCTGCTTCGCTAATAAATCTCTTTTTATCGTACATCTTGGAAGATTTACAGCTTTCCTCCTTTGGCGTTTTGAAGACATGTTGAATATGCAATGATAAACCCTCACAACAACTAAAACTAGGTCACAAAGTGGTTAACTAAGCTTTGTTTCGTCTTGGGTAATTTGACAAATACCTTGTGTGCGTTGCTTAAGTCTTCAGCAATAATCCATCCCAAGGCTTATGAGCTCCACCAAAGACACCCAACAATCTCTCACAAGCATTTAAATAGACTTAAACATCGCCCATGGAGAATGAATGAGAATGGTACCTTAAATTGCAAATTTTGGTCTTTATCCATAGAGAATGGAAAAACACTTGTTGCTAGTTGATGCTCATTGATTCCACTTGTGATGTGAGAATATTGGGTAAAGGAGTCAGAGATATTCAAGATGATGGAGTGAATGTATTGTTACATGTTTGAAATTTTGTGGTAAGGGTAGAAGTTGATTTGGGTTGATGCATATAGAATTGATAGGTATTTTAGAATGCTGAAAATTTGATTTGGGTAGAAGTTGATGTTGAAAATGTAGAAATTATGAATTGTGGANTAGAATTGATAGGTATTTTAGAATGCTGAAAATTTGATTTGGGTAGAAGTTGATGTTAAAAATGTAGAAATTATGAATTGTGGAGCTGTTTTGTGATGTTGGAGTGCAGAAATTCGGAGTTTAAAGTTGTTTTTTTTTTTGGGTTTTGGCAGCTGCCTTGGCGCGTAGGGGCACTAAATCTGGAGCCTAGGCGCTGCCTTACTGGTTGTGGATAGCAGAGAGGCACGCATGGGAGCCCAAATTGGCGTTGGGGCATGGCCTGGCTGGTCTGGGAATAGAAGGGCAGTGCTGGGGCGCAGTTTTTTGGCACCTAGGTGCTGCCTTTCTGGTCTTGCTCCTCTTTTGCTTGTTCAAACTCTATTTTCCTTCACTCTTTTATTTTATTTGATGTTTCTTTTCGATCATTGATACCTACAAGCAATTAATCCACTATTAAAAATGTACTAATAATCTAAGAACTAAATTGACAAAAGCAAAGAATTAAAAATTAAAAGCTAAACTCTGGGTTGCCTCCCAAATACCGCTTGGTTTAAAGTCATCAGCTTGACTACTATCTGTTGTCATTTCGGATTGGTGAGGGTTATTGAGGTCTTTTGATGATCAACGTTGCCACCCCAATAGTGCTTCAATCTTTGCCCGTTCACCTTAAATGTTTTTTTTGAGTTGGGTTCTTTGACTTCAACTGCTCCATGCGAGAATACTTTAGTAACCAGAAATGATCTCAACCACCTTGATTTGAGTTTACCCGGGAAGAGTTTTAACCTCAAATTGAACAGGAGTACCACTTGTCCCAGTTGAAATTTTTGCTCAATGATCTTCTTATCATGCCACCTTTTTACCTTCTCTTTATAAAGCTTTGCGTTCTTGTATGCTTGAAGATGGAACTCTACCATCTCATTCAGCTACAAGAGATGCTTCTCACCCGCTGCATGCAAGTCAAAATTAAGTTTTCGAATAGCCCAATATGCACTATGCTCTAATTCTACCAACAGATGACAAGCTTTGCCAATTGGTGTTTTATACGTTGTTCGATAGGCCCACATGGCATCATCTAGTTTCTTCGACCAATCTTTTCGGTTGGGATTAACAATTTTCTCCAGAATCCACTTCACTTCTCTATTCGAAACTTTGGCTTGGCCACTAGTTTGGGGGTGATAAGTTATGGAAATCATATGGGTGACCCCATATTTAGCGAGAAGAGCTGCAAAATATTTATTACAAAAATGTGTACCTTCATCGCTAATGATCTCTCTCGGTGTACCAAACCTCGTGAAGATGTTTTTCTGGAGGAAATTTAACACCACCTTTACATCATTGGTAGGCCAAGCAGTTGCCTCATCCCACTTAGAGACGTAATCCACTGTAACTAATATGTAAAGGTTGTTGTACGATGATGGAAACGGGCCCATGAATTCTATACCCCAGACGTCAAAGATCTCAACCTCCAAAATATTGTTTAAGGGCATCTCATGTCACTTAGAAATATTTCCAATGCGTTGACATCTGTCGCACTTTAATGCAAAAAAAATGGGCATCCTTGAAGAGAGTTGGACAATAGAAACCTGATTGAAGGACTTTTGCTACTGTTCTCTCTCCCCCATAATGTCCTCCATAGAATGATGAGTGACAATGCTGTAAGATTCCTTCGATTTCTTCCCTTGGAACACATCTTCTTAACATCTGATCTGCACATTGTTTAAATAGGAACAGTTCATCCCAGATGTAATGTTTCACCTCGTGCAAGAACTTCTTCCTTTGATGGTTGCTCATTTTAGGAGGAAGCATATAACTCACTATATAGTTCACATAATCTGCATACCATGGTGCTCCTTCTGCAACATAAAATAGTTGCTCATCTGGGAAGGATTCATTGATCATTACACCATCACCCTTTTGCTGTACGACTTTCTCAAGTCTAGAGAGATGATCCGTCACTTGGTTTTCTGTCCCCTTTCTGGTCCCGAATCTCTAAATCAAACTCTTGAAGCAAAAGGACCCAGCAAATCAAGCGTGGCTTGGCGTCCTTTTTTGAGATCAAATACTTAATGGCGGACTGATCTATGAACACTATCACCTTTGTACCAATGAGATAAGATCAAAATTTGTCAAAATCAAAGACAACTGCTAATAATTCTTTCTCAGTAGTTGTGTAGTTGAGTTGTGCATCCGGTAACGCCTTACTAGCATAATAGATAGCATGAAACATTTTTTCTTACTATTGACCTAAAATTGCTCCAATTGCAAAGTTGCTAGCATCACACATTAGCTCAAATGGCAAATCCCAATTTGGTGCAACTATCACGAGAGCAGTGATGAGCTTCTTTTTCAACACTTCGAAGGTCTCTATGCAAGCTATATCAAAATTAAAGGGTATGTTTTTCTCTAAAAGGTTGCACAAAGGCTTCGTGATCTTGGAAAAATCCTTTATAAATCGCCTATAAAATCCTGCATGTCCCAAAAAACTCCGAATTCCTTTTACCGATGTTGGTGGTGGTAGATTTTCAATAGTCTCTATTTTTGCCTTGTCCACTTCTATCCCAATAGTAGACTTTGTGCCCCAGAATAATGCCTTCTTTAACCATGAAGTGACACTTTTTCCAATTCAGTACCAAGTTTGTTTCCACACATATTTTCAGCACAAGAGTCAGGTTCTCTAAACATAGGTCAAAGTTATCTCCAAATACCAAAAAATCATCCATAAATACCTCAAGATTTTGCTCGACCATGTCGAAGAATATTGCCATCATGCATTGTTGAAACGTTGCGGGTGCATTGCATAGTCCAAAAGGCAGCCTCTGGAATGTAAATGTTCCATAAAGGCACATAAATGTGATCTTCTTCTGATCCTCGGGTGCTATTGAGATCTGATTATAGCCGGAATAACCATCCAAGAGACAGTAGAATTCATGCTTAGCCAATCTGTCAAGCATCTGATCAATGAACGGTGGAGGGAAGTGCCCTTTTCTAGTTGCCTTATTGAGTTTGCGATAATCCGTACTTACTCGCCACCCGGTCACTATCCGTGTTGGAATTAATTCGTTGTTCTCATTGGACACTACTATTATGCTGCTTTCTTCGGAACACATTGAACTGGACTAACCCATGAACTTTCTGAGATAGGGTATACTATTCCGGCATGCAACCACTTGATGATATCTTTCTTGACCACCTCCTTCATGATAGGATTTAATCGGCGTTGTTTCTTAATCAGAGGCTTAGCATCATCTTCAAGCAAAATTTTGTGCATACATATTGAGGGACTAATACCCCTAATATCTACAATAGACCATCCTAAAGCCGTTTTGTACTCACGAAGAACTCGCAACAGCTTACTTTCCTGAAATTCATCAAGTGAAGCAGAAATAATAATAGATAAAGTAAAAGGGTCACCCAAATACGCATACCACAAATGATTTGGAAGAGGTTTAAGCTCCAATACAGGTGGTTCTTCTAAAGATGACTTTACATGAGTAGAGCTTCTTGAATGATCCAAAGTCTCAAATTGTTGCTTGAATTTGACAACCCGTGTAGCAGCATACAACCACTGTACATACTCTAGAGGAGCAAGGTGGCCCGAAATAGTGGAACCAACAAGTGATATCTCAAGGGGATCTAAAATAAAGCCTCTTACAAATAGCTAATTTACTGCATCTCCCACCAAATCAACCCGAAAACATTCATCCGCTTCCTTAGGAAATTTCATAGTTGAAAATACATTGAATGTAACCTCTTGATCTTGGACTCGCATAATTAGCTCACCTTTTTATACATTGATAAGTGTTCTCCCCATTGCTAAGAATGGTCGCCTAAGAATAATAGGTATTTCTCTATCTTCCTCACAATCTAAGACTACGAAATCAGCTGAAAAAATGAACTTATCCACTTTAACTAGAATGTCCTTAACTATGTCCCTTAGATAAATGAGTGATCTATCCGCAAGCTGTAATGTAACATTTGTCGGCTTTGCTTCATTCAAACCCAATTGCTGATAAATTTAGAGTGGCATCAAGTTAATACTAGCTCCCAAGTCACATAAAGTTTTTTCAAAAAATTGACTACCTATTGTGCATGGAATTGTAAAGCTATGCAGATCTTTTAGCTTTGGTGGTAGCTTATTTGAAGAATAGCACTACACTCTTTCGTAAGTGCTACTATCTCGAAATCACCCAATTTTCTCTTCCTTAGTAGAATTTCCTTCATAAATTTTGCGTAGCTAGGCATCTTCTCCAATGCATATGCGAAAGGGATATTAATTTGGAGCTTCTTGAACACTTCCAAAAATTTGGAGAACTGTTTCTCCAACTTCTGTTTCCGCAAACGTTGTGGAAATGGCATGGGAGGCACAATAGAACTCAGTTTGCCTCCCTTAGAACATGCACTTGGATCCTCTTATTTCTTCTTAAGTTCCACATTCTTGCTATCTTTATTTTCATCCCTACCATCCTCTCCAAGTGATTGTTTTGGAGTTTCACCAACGACTTTAGGTAGCTCTCTTCCACTTCTTAATGCAATAGCCTTGCAATGCTCCTTACCTTCCCTCTTAGGATTGATCTCCGTATCACTAGGTAATGTGTCTTAAGGTCAATTGTTAATGGCATTAGCAAGCTGACCCATTTGATTTTCTAAGTTTCGAATTGATACTTCTTGATTGTTCATCCTAGTCTCATTTTGTGCTATGTACTTGGAAAATAGCTCCTCCAAATTTGACTTCTTTTCCTGCTGTGGTTGAGCTTGATTCTGAAAGCCTGGTGGGTATGATTGTCTTAGGGCAGAAGGTTGAGCTTGATTATTATTCCATGAAAAATCTGGATGATTCCTCCAACCAGGGTTATAGTTGTTGGATTTATTGCTATACTGTTACCTGTTGTCATTACTAATGTATTGTACCGACTCTGAATTAATTGTACATTGATCACTCGGATGGTTCCCAGCACATAATTCACAAATAACTGCCACACTCTAAATAGGTTGCACCCCTAGAGCATCAATCTTCTTTGCTAATGTAGCAACCTATGCAGCCAATGCAGTAACTACATCAATTTCATAAATCCCTACTACCTTTGGCTGATTGATCCTTGTAGATGGCCATTGGTAATTGTTGGCAGCCATCGTGTCCAATAACTCGTACGCTTCAAAATTTTTTTTCCATCTGTGCCCCACTTGTATTTGCATTGATACTAGTTCGAGTAGCACTAAACAACCCGTTGTAGAATGTTTGAACTTGTAACCACTTAGGAATACCATAGTGAGGGCATTTTTGGAGTAAATCCTTTAATCGCTTCCAAGCTTCATATAGAGTCTCAGAATCATGTTGTGTGAATGATGTGATGTCATTCCTCATCCTTGTAGTTTTAGTTGGTAGAAAAAATTTAGCTAAAAATTTTTGAGCTAAATCTGTCCACGTATTAATAGAACCCAGCGGCAACTAACTCTTCGCCTTATCACGAAGTGTGAAAGGGAAAATTTAAAGTCTAATCGCATCTTCAGAAACCCTATTATATTTGAACGTGTCACAAATCTCCAGAAAACTCACCAAATGATCGTTTGGGTCATCATTAGGCAAACCCCCAAACTGCACTAAATTTTGAATCATTTGGATGGTACCTGGCTTGATCTCAAAACTATTTGCTTGAATTGTGGGCCTTTGAATGATCAATTGTATTTCTGTAACAAGTGGCATAGCATAATTCCTTAACAATTTCTATTCATCTTTAGCCATAGCTTCTTGATTCTTTGCTTCTTGACACTGCTTTCGCAACTTTCAGAGCTTTCTTTCGATTTCGGCCTCGAACGGTTGTAGCTCCTAACCTGTGAAAACAATTAAATAGTAAAGTAAATAAGTTTAAACTAAGATCAAATTGATTGAAATTAATATTAAAATAATTACTAGAATAATTCTCCGGCAATGGCGCCAAAAACATGTCCAAATTTGATATTAACAATTTACGTGTAAGTATACACAATTAATAAGTAATAAAGTGATAATTAGAGTATCGTTCCCATGGAGAATTATTAGTAAAAACTTCACATTACTAACTTTATATCAATTCAATTTTATTTAAACAATTAGAATTTAACTATGAAATGCCTAATTTAAAACTAAATCTAAATTTAATAAACAAGGGTTGAATTTACCGGATAAAAGAAGTTAAGATTACAACTTCCCCTAATGCTTCGTATAAACCTTTCTAACTCTTTTTCCAGTTAATTGATCAAAATAAGTTGTTAATTGAAAACTCAAAGTTATTTATCAAACCACTTCCCATAGTTAGATAAAATTATCTATCCCGATTAAATTACTATATTCCTATGTAAAATAAGTTGAAAAAGATTCATTAAGTTCAAACTCTCATAAAAGTTACACATGACATATAGGTATATTCATATCCTATACACAAACTCAGCAATTCAATCCTAAGAAGAATTAGTCAAACATATGTCATCATATTCAGATCTAAACCTAGAATTTATCTTCTAATTTCATATAGGTTATCAAATTAATTGTTAAACAAACATTCATATATTAAGCACAGAATACGACAAACAACTCATGTCTAATCAATAGAACTAGAAATGAGAGTAGATTAATTTAACTAAACATCATGTTCCATTGCAATCTTAATAAGAATTTAGTTCATAATGTAAGTGAAAAACATCCTTCTCAAATTAAACATCTTAGAAAATCAACAACTAAAAAGAAGAGAAAAGAATGAAAACTTAGTTGCAATCTTCAATCATTCTATAGCCTTCAAGTCCAATCTTTTTTGTGTCGATTCGTTTGATTCTTGTCTTCAATTTTCTTTCAATCCTTGGTCTTTTCTCTCTTAGAAGCCCCCAAAATCAGTACATATATTCCCCACTCAAACCCTAGCTTATATGTAGCTTTAGAGCCCAATTTCAGGTCAAAAACAAGTCAACATTTGCGTTACAGACCAATATAAATGCAACTGCGCCAAAATGGCGTAGGGGTGTTGAAGTACTGCCCTTGATGGCGCAGGGGTGCACCCCCCCTTTTTGGCCTAAAATGCCCTTTAAGCTTACTTTTCAAAAATCTAACCTTAAGGCTCTAAATTGACATTGTTTTCTCCTAAATGCTCATGATTCCTTCCAAATGATCATCTCTACACAATAATATCAAAACACACAAAATAACTAAAAAGGAACATAAAATAATTGAAAACTTACAATTTCATCAAACCAAAAATACTCAATTCGTTGGTATAAAACTCACTCATCATACCCCCAAATCCATTCAAAGCCAAGATCCTCCATCAAAGTCTCAGAACTCTTCAATCAAAGCTTGGATTTTTAACAATGCCTAGATTTGGTAAGTCTCCACCTTCGTCTTTTGGTGTTTTTGACTTATTTTGGGGTAGGGTTTTCCCCTTTGTTGCTCATGGGGCATTTTTGGTTTTGATGACTCACACCAAACAAGATGACCCCTTCACAACAAAACAAGTGGGCACTGGATCTTGCAAGAGGGTAGAGGAGACGTCCCCTAGTGGTGGGGAGAAAAAGAAGAAGAAGAAGCACAATCCTCACACGGGAGCATTGGAATGAAGAATGTGGCGTGTGAGCGGCAAGTAGATAGGCCCACCCTTGAGCTACAAGATGACATTGTGAGGGCGATTGAGGGCCATGGGGCTATACTTTTGGTTCCAGGCAGTGAATGGTTATGTGTTTCCCTATTATCGTGAATTCTATTAGAATTTGGGGATGGTGGATGAGAATTTGTGCTTGTTGAAGACAAATGTGAGGGGAATGGTGATTAAGGTCACCCTGACAGTTATTACCAAGGCTTTGCAGTATCAGAGACCTTCAACCAACACTGTGGTTTTTCCTCTTAACACCCGAGGGAGGAAATCACTCTAGGAGTATGCGAGCCTTATGCATGAGGGCCCTTCGCAGTTTAATGGGAAACTTCAAGTTGGGGGACTCAAGCATGCCTACAGAGTGATGAATAAAGTCCTCCAGCAAAATGTCTTGCCTTGGGGAGCGGAGAAAACATCGGGGGAGGAGAAAATGTCCCTCCTCTATGAGTTCATGGATGGCACCAAGATGGACATCACTTTGATGATTTGGGAGGTGATGAAGGACTACGCCTAGGCCACGAAGCCGAGGGTGAACCTGCCTTACACCCATCTTGTCACCAAGATCTGCCATTAGAGTAAGATCAAGGCGTACCCAACGATGTTATGCTCCCACTCGAGTTTGGCCCGATAGGCAAGAGGAGTAGCAAGAAGAGGATTGCTATGACTAGAGAGTTAAGGTAGAGAGGAGAAAGCTAGGCCACCAGCGTCCAAGCCACATACAGCGTGTAAAATTTGGGGAAATTTGAAATTTTTATGTAAAAGGACAAAACGATAATTTATCACTATAGTGCGAGTTGAAAACTCAAAATTTTCTAGAACTCAGATGACAAAACGGACCTCACCGTTGGATTCGTCTCGCGAAATCAAGCTTCCTTGTCAATTTTTCTTGAATTCTGAGATAGTCGAATTTTTTGCATGTTACAAGGCGACCGGATATGGGGTGACCTCAAAAGCAAACCATGGAATAAAATTTTGAAAGTTAGAGAATAATTAAAAGTAAGTTGAAATAAAAATATTTTGAATTTGAACCGGAGTGAAAACGGACCTGAAAAAGGAGCACGTGTGGCAAATTGTGGACCAAATGTTTGGAGACTATAAAAAGGGGAAGAAAAGTCAAATTTCTTCCCTTATTCTCTGTTGGGTTCATGTTGGAGAGGAGGAGAGGGAAAAAGAGAGAAATCCAACTTTTCTCTACGGTCTATGCTTCCTCGTCACTCAAATCAACTCGAGCCGAGTATTAAAGTTGTTCCTCTCGACGAGGGCTACGTGGCTATACCAAAAAGAATGGGTTTTATCAAAGTTCAAAGAACAAGATTTTTGGAAGCTAGGGCTTTGAGCTAGAAATGAGTTTTTAGAACTTCTTACGACTGTTCTTTATGCTTCAAGAGGTAAGGTTTCATCCTAATTAGGTTTATTTTCAACCTAGAATGATTATATGGAATGCGTATGTTGTTAGAGAATTTTAACACTTGCCTATTGTGATGAATTTGGTGAAATGTGTATTGAAAATGGGTAGAATAAATTCTATATTGAATTGGGTATACAAAATTTACCTAATGTGATTCTTGAGTTATGTGATCAAATTGGGCATGTTTTGTGTTTACCTTGTGTCTTGAATAATTAAGTGTGTTAATTGCATGATGATGTGATAACATGCTTGTAAATAGTGTTAAATGATAAGTTGATACATGCTCACGATGCATTGGCATTTTGATGGATTATGATCGTTAGGTGCTCATGATATAAAATACCATGGAATGTGTTGAAATAGTTCATATGACATTCATAGCATATTGGACATAACATTGTTGTTGTAATGATGTCTTACATTGCATATGCACAGGGACATCGCATTATGTGGGTGTGTATGTGCATGGTTGTTGTCAAACGCCACTCTTGGTGGATGACGGATGGGCTCAGGAATGTTGGGTCGAAGACCCAGCTGAGTCACATGGTTTGCATTAAAAAATTGGGTCAGGGTTAGCAAGAAGAGCTTAAAGATCCCTCGGGTGCAAGGCCTGCTGATTGGGATACACACTCCCTTGATTCAGTCCATAAAGTGTGTGGGTGTACGAGGAACCCTTGGTGGAAGTTCATGAATTCTGTGTAGGTTGGGTGACCCTTGGTGTAAGTCCATGAATACCCACCCCAAGAAAGACCTTGGATTTATAAAATGTCATTTGATGTGTCACATAAATGATAGATTCATACATATTGGCATAACATGTGTCATAGGCTATAAAGTACGAATACTTCGTTAAGGTCGACGTACCCGTATCGGATACTGTATCAGATATGATACTCGTCGGATACTCAATGATACATATCGGATATGCATTATTTGTATCTGATAATTAATAAAATATGTGGATACTTTGCAGATACTTGTAAACATGGAGTAAAATATACAATTTTCAATTTTAAGCTATACCCCTTCTTTGGAGTTCGCATACAATATAAAACATCAACAAAATTCCATTTGATTTTGAAGACATGAGTGTTTTTTAAGTATTATCTATTATTATTAAGAGAGTATNTTCCATTTGATTTTGAAGACATGAGTGTTTTTTAAGTATTATCTATTATTATTGAGAGAGTATAAAAAATGAGTCACTTACACTATACTTTTAAAAATAAATACTTGTAAAACAAACTAGTTAAATGTTGTTATGATTCCTTCAATTGGTCATGCTCATTTTATGAACATATCATAATGAGACGATATTACATCCTTTTCATGGTAAAAATTCATAATTTTACTTACTAATGTTAAAAAATTATTGAAAAATTATAATTTCTAAGTCGTTAAATAATAGTAAAATATAAAATATATTTTATTATAGACGTATCTTGGTCGTACCCGTATCCTATTTTTTTTAAGTTTTGTTGTATCATCGTATCCGTATCGTATCATACCCATATCACGTATCTGTATTCATGCTTCCTAGGTTATATAAGTTGATAAGGGCTCGAGTTGATGGCATGAATAAGTTTCATCTCATTTCATGACATGGCATTGTAAATCTCAACATTGAATGCATATTCTTGCTTGAGATGTTGAGAATTGTTGAATTGCTGCATGTGAACATTTCATATACATCTAGGTTGGGGAGTAGCCTCTTTAGGAGATACCCTATTGAGCGTGACTCACTCTTTATGGGATAAAATGTCACTTTTTCTGTGGTAGAACTTTTCTAATAGGCAAAACCTACCGGTGGGATGGTGAGAAACCTACCGGTAGGTTTTCCAAAACTCTGAAATTTTGAGAATGATGTGCCATGCTTTCAGGCTTTGTGTCCATTTATACAAATGATGTAAATAGACAATAATGGAGTATAAATTGTGGTATATTGGACCTTAGAAGGGTTATGTGATTAATTGTACACAGGTTATGCATTTAGGAGTGCCCGGTACAAGGGAGACTTTGCCCAAACTGCGTGCGTTTTGTGTTCCCGGTTAAGGGGATGCTATTGACATGATGTCTGGTTGTACAATGGGTACTTCCGCAGATTGATAGGTGGTCAACGGTTGATAAAGGACTCCTAGTTTTAGGGCCATCACACAGCGAGCCCATCCAGGGCTAGGCCATCTACCTCCACTCGACCGGTTATAGTTCCTCTATGTCTAGCTAGGATCTAGGGGAGGTTGCTTGACTTCAGGGGGACTATGTAGTTGCTAAAGCTGATAGTTACTAGGATTTTTTAGAGGACATTCCCTAGAGAGCCTCTCCCTAGGGTGGTGCCACCATCGGTTGTCGCACCAGAGTTCCCACCATCAACTCCAGGGACTAGCTCTGACATCCGGACGTCTACCCCTGCCAGCTCAGCTGTTGTAGATGTTGTGAATTTTGAGGATAATGAAGATAAGGAAGATGATGATGATCATGAGTATGATGACGAGGAGGATAAGGAATAGGAGGCTTGGAGAGAGCCTAGTCTTGCTTTTTGTTGTTGTTTTGGGTTGGTTGTACATAATGGGATAGTAGTCTAGGAGTTATCAGTATGGTAGAAGAGTCCTTAGAAAAGTAGGCTGTTTTGTCTTGAGTTTTTTGTACTTATTGAAAATATCTATGAATGAAAAAATGTCACTTTTTGTTTCATGCTACCCCAATTTCATTTATATAATTGCAATGTGATATGAGTATTTTGTTGGTCCATGAACTGTTTAACATGAATGGAATTACTATAAGTACATTGTATAGATTTTTGAAACAAGGTTTTCTAGAGACTAGCAAAGCTCAAATTAGGGGTGTGATGGGTGTGGAACATTGCATATTAAATGTCTTCATTGCATCCATTTTAACTTGTTTTGTAGTGAATTTTTGGGTAAATGGATTCAAATCGATAATTAATGGAAAATGGTTTGGTTGCAAGTGGTAGGATGGAAAAGGCAAGCATAAAACAACCCATTAAGTGATTGTGGTCAATGGGAAAGTGAGGATCTCAAAATGGATGGCTCAGGAGATCAAGGAACCAAGAATATCAAGACAAAAAGAAGAGCTACTGGTACTAGCCTGATGAGTTATTGGTACCTAAGCTCTCTAGAAAGGAGCTACCAGTACCAGCTCAACTAGCTACCGGTACCAGGTCCTTAGAACTCAACTGGCTGAAATCTACAAGAAAGTAGCTACAAGTACCTCTCTGTCTAAGTTGTCGATACCTCCCAACTATCCCTTGTTGACTCAACAATGAGAAATGTCAAGCTACCAATACCACATTACGAGGTACAGGTACCAGCTATCTAGAAAGCTCAGATTCTTCTCCAAATGACTCCACTAACTACGAGGGCCCACCTTTTGTTATCTAATCCATATCTGGACATTTCTAACCCTCCATTATGATCTCCTAACCCCTACATTCAAATTTTAAGCATGAGGGAGTGGGTGGCCAATGTAGGGAGAGAGAGTGGTTGGAAAAAGCATTGGGGACCATACTTTGACTGATTTTGGAAGCTTTTGTGGACAACTTCTCTCCAAAGACTCCAAGTCAGCCACTCATGACAAGAGAGAGGGGGTTGGACAAAAATATAGACTTCACACATGTATTTTTTAGATTATAAAGCTTTTAGAGAGAAAAGGTCCAGTGAAGAAAATGAAGTTCTAGAGAGAGAAAGTTAGGTTTTACATTTTCCTTCACCATTTTCATTATAGTAAGCTCCATTTGCATGTAATCATTCCCTCTTGCACTTCAATCTCTTTTAATCAAGTTATAATTAAATTTAGTTAAGTTTCTTGTGGTTCATTTCTACATTTGGGTTTTGTTCCCTTCAAACTTTACATATTGGAAATGAATGTCTTTTCTATTGTAGTTTAAACTTCTTCTTACATTAATACAAGTTCATGTTTGATTTCACTACCATGTTTCTCTACTTTATGTTTGTTCTTGCTTTTACCATGGAACCTTTAGTTGGCTAATCCGAGAGGGACTTCCTCTTGGATATGTGAAATCGACTCTCTTTCATTGTTTCTCGTAGTGTAAAGTGTTTGGTTTGACTAGATTGAGTGAGGACGTGGTTGTAGGCTTTGATACACCATAGACTTGTCATGGGGTATGCTCTTGTCAAATACAAATACATTAGTCCCTCACTTCCTATGAATCAATCAAACACCAACACACCATTGGTTGAAAGAAATGAGTCGATTTGGCATTCTCATTGGAATAACCTCTATGGATTAGCCAACCTTGTTATCTTGCATATTTCTCAATTCAAAACCCACCAAATTTCAAGTCACAAGATTTTTCAATTTTCACTCTTTTCACATGTCACTCTTCAAGAACACCCAACCTTGCTTTTCTTGAGAAGACAACCTTGGAATACTCACTCCAAGTAAAATACGACATAGAAAGAATCTCTACGCTTGGGGAGCAATTTTGCACGCACACATTTTTTTTTCATCCACGCACAATTTTCCCACTTCTTGCATTGAACTTGAGGGAGAGTGGCACTCACCAATCTCTATAATCCATATACACACACAATCGAGTTCATGTGGAAAGTTAGAAAAAATGACCAAGCAATAGCCTAGACCCATGCCCCACAAGTAAATTGAGAACTTAAGCTCTAATACCAAGTTGTGCATCCCTAAATCTGGGGGTCTTTTCTAAGCCCGTTGATCACCCATCAACACGCAGAAGTACCCGTGAATGTCACATAACCCGACACCACATCATCACATCTCTTCACCAAGATAGCAACCAACACAGAGTTTAGGTAGAGACTCCCTTGTATTAGAGAAGTCTCAAATGCAGAACTTGTGCATATGTCAACCACTTGACCACTCCAAGGTCTATCCCCATCAATTGAAACTTACTGTTTGACTAACTACATCATATAGAGAAGAGGACTCAAGATCCGAAGGCTTAATAGAGTTATATTTAAATTTTTAAAATTAAATTTCTGGAAGAGGTACTGGTACATCATACATGTGGTACCGGTACCTGGACCTTTGGTCTGCCAGGTCTTTCCATTTGCAAGGTACCGGTACTTAATCACATAATTACTGGTACTTGAGCCCACTGTTGGCTATGTATTGGTACCTATATGTCATGGTATCGGTACCTGATCCCACTATCCATCGAAGTATTAGTACCTGAAGACTTGGTACCAACACCTAAGCCTACTGGAATCTAGGTACTGGTACCCGTCAGTCTAGGTACCAGTACCTAGGCTATTCAACAATGTGGTACCGGTACTTAATCACTTAGGTACCAATATCTAGGCCCAGATTTTCCCTAAATCTTTCCAATCTTCAATCCTTGGACATGCAAACTCATTCCATCAATTCATTAACACAAATTATAGTCCATAAGAGTTCAATACAAAACCCTTTACACAAATTTAGAAGTTAAAAAAAAAATTACACAATTGATTTACAAAATATAATTTAAAGCCACATCTCAACTTCTTCATCAACAAGGGCCCAAGTGAGGGCCATCCACCAGTGTTTGTCTCACACTTGAAATATTATTCTAATAAAGGATAAGCCACGCTCAATAGGGTATCTCCTAAAGAGACTACTCCTCAACCCAGATGCTTATGAAATGTTCACATACCATTCAATAATCAATTAAACATTCATTCAAGAATATGAAATTCATAATGAATTTCACAATGCCATGTCATGTCATGAGATAATACTCATACATGTAATACAACTCAAGCTCTCCACCAGCTCCCATACCATATGCAATGTCATGCGTATGCATCTGAGCGTTTCAAGCCCACACCATTGATGTTGAACATCTAATGACCAATTTACAAATCCTGGGTCGTTCTTAGGGTGGGTATTTCTGGACTTCCACCTATGGGTACCCAACCGACACGACATCTATAGACTTCCACCAATGGCTCGACGTATGTAGACACATTTTATGGACTCAATACCAATGGAGTGCATATCCAAAATTATCGAGTCTTGCATCCGAGGTAGAATCTATCCCTTCTTGCTAAACCCGACCCTTATTTACAATGCAACTCGTGTGACTTAGTTGAACCTAGGTCCAACTTTTTTGAGCCCACATATTAACCCACCATGGATGGTGTTTGATCAAAACATGCACCCACACCCACACTCATGTCACATGCCCACGAATGCGATATTTTTCGTGCATATGCAAATGTAGTGTACAATTGCAATTACCAAATCATGTTCAACATATCATGAACATATTATGAACCTATTTCAGCTCAATCAACATTTTTCAATTGTCAATTATATCATAAGCATATAATAACAATTCACAACATTATCAAGCATGTTATATCATTCTCATTCAAATAACTTACTTAAATCATTTCTATGCATTTTATGAAACACCTACAAGGCTTAAAATTATGCACACACATAGTATGTCCAATTTAACTCATTACTTAATGAAATCACAAACATGTAATTTCAACCAACCCAATTCATGCTAGAATTTGTTTTACACACTCTTATACCATTCTCATACTCTAGTTACACTAGGAGTATATTAAGACAAGAGATTTCTTCTCTAATCATGCTACCCATTCCATATACAACCCTCGGTTGAAAATAAACCTAGTTAGAAAAAGAACCCTACCTCCTGAAGCATAATATAAGTAGAGGAAACTCCAAGAGACCAAACTCAAGCCTCAAAGTTTTGCTCCCAACAATCCTATTCTTGATATGTTGGCAAAACCCGTGATCTTTGTTACATACTCGTAGCTCTCATCGCATAAAACACT
The DNA here is from genome assembly GCA_963454935.2 of Ilex paraguariensis. Taxonomy (NCBI): domain Eukaryota; kingdom Viridiplantae; phylum Streptophyta; class Magnoliopsida; order Aquifoliales; family Aquifoliaceae; genus Ilex; species Ilex paraguariensis. The sequence continues at coordinate 761,219 of CAUOFW020001058.1, read as the reverse complement.
TTTTATTCTTGGCCCGAAGCAATCAGAATGACGGATCGCCCTAGATTGAAGAAGAAAGCTTGGAGATCCAATGATTTTATCTCTCTTCTTTCCCTCTCTCTCTCTATCAAAAATGATTGGTGTAAATGGGGAGAAAAATCTGATTTCTTTTCTTATTTATACCACTTAATACTTGGCCCTCGTTAAACCACACGTTTCGTCTTCTTTTGATTCAATTTTATCCCGAATCAATTGAATCTCATTCTTTGTTAAGTTCAATATATTTTATTTAAACTAAATTTAAATTATTCTCCATATTTCATAATTAAAACCCGATCGCATTTATTTTAGTCACGCAACGCTTGATCGCATCATAAAACACGAAAAGTTTGATTGTCTCAAAATTTGATAAAAATTGACTGAGTTACTAGATTTTGCAAGACCAATTCAAAGGTGAGGTCTATTTCGTCATCTGAGTTTTAAAAAATTTTGATTTTTTAATCCGTATCGTAACGACTAATTACCATTTTGCCAATTTTCATAAAATTTTAAATTTTTTTGAGTTTTACAAAGTGATAGTGGTAATAAATATAAGAATGAGATGATGATGATAGTGGGTGGTGGTAGCAGATGACGATGGTAGCAATTGGTAGTGAATGACAATGGTGGTGGTGGGTGTTGTGGCAACTGTGGTGGTTGGGTGGTGACAGTGGTGGTGGCGGTGGTGGAGGGTAGTAATGGGATAGTGGTGGCGGTGTTGGGGGTGATGATATTGGTGGTGGTGGGGTGGCGACAGTGGTAGTGATGATGGTGGGGCAATTGGGGTGATAGTGGTAGGTGTGATGGTGGGAAAGTAACGGTGATGGTGGTAGGGGTCATGGTGGGCAGTGATAATGGTGGTGGTGGTGGTGGGGCGGTGGGAAGTGGTGATGGCAGCTGCAGTGGTGGTGGTGATGTTTGTTGTAGCAGAGGTGGTGATAGAGTGGCAATAGTGATGGTGATGATTGTTGTGGAACACGTAGTGGTAATGGTGGTGGGGTAGGGGTAGTTGTGGTAGTGGGGCAGTGGTGGTGGTTGATTCGTACGTAAAATTAACAAATTTTACTATGCCTTTTTGGACTAATTGTGCTTTGACAGAGTTTAAGTAATGACATTTTAGGTCCTAAAGTGAACAGAGGCCCAAGAACAACAAAAATCACACTTGAATGTAACACCAGCACAAAAGGGAGCAAAAATGCAGAAGGTTGGAACAAAACAAGGACGTTCGAATGTCAACCAACGTTCGAACGTCATCTGAAACCCTGCCAAGACTAGCTTCTGAGACATGGCGTGTTGCAGTCAACAAAAAGAGAAGAACCAGAAGAACTTGCGTACAACGTTTGAACATCGCTCCACATTCGAACGTTGTCTTGAGTGACTAAGGAGTTACTGAGTGTACAGTCAATGATGTTAAGGCGTATGGAAGTGACTAAGTTAGAGACCAAGTCAGTGACCACAGGCCACTTGAGTGGAAGAATCAACCGTCATCTGACATTTGAACGCCTTCAAAGCAAAGGCAGACTTGACGTCTGAACGCTAGATAACGTTCGAACATCCCCCTGCAGACTGCTTGCAGAATAGTTGACTCCCATGGGTGGCAAACATTATTCACTCATCCTCACCTATCTTCTACCCCTCTCCCTTTCCTTGCCTATAAATACTCCCTTGTTGGGAGCTTCAAAGGCATTCTTCCTCTTGTAGAGTAAATGGGGGAGCAATCTTTATTCTTGTAAAGTAAGAGTGTTTAGTAATCTAGTTCTTGAATATTTCATGTTTATGCTTTCATTTTCCATTTATATCAACCATGTTGGAGGCTTATAATGCCCTTGTAGTTGAAGTCTTGCATTTACTTATGCTAAGTCTTTACATTCATGTTGTGACAACCATGATGGAGGCTTAGACACCCCTTATAGTTGTAATTGCTCTTACTTACAAAGTATCAAGATAGATAGTTCATCTTTTAGTTGTGGTGAAAACCCTCCAAAAGCAACTAGCTTTCTTCTACTTTTATTGTTCATGTATTTCACTTCCATTGCTTGAGCAGCCTTCTTTCTTAGAAGAGTGAAACTTTTCCACTTTTCTAGAGCTTTACCAAAGTCATGAAGGGTGAAAAGTGATTCATTTCTTCTTCATTGAACAAAAGCTCTTTGTTTAGTTTTCATTACTTAGTAGCGTCTCTACTTAGAGGGATGAGTAGCACTCACTTTTCTAGCTTTACCAAGGCCATGAAAAGTGAGTAGTTCCTCATTGACTCTTTAGTAAAAGGTGATGAATATGTAAAAATTATCCAAAAGTTATATTTGTGCAACTTCTTCATGCTTTAATGCTTTATACTCCACCTGTTCATCGGACGATTGAATGCACCTAGTAAAGTTGAGGTACTTTGTATAACCAAGGCTCCATCTATGATACGGATGACTCCTGCATAGAAAGATCCGATAGTTCAATGCAAGTACCCCGGCTAGCTCTTCATGAAAACCTTTCAATCCCCACTATTATTGCGCTTTATTCAAATAATGGATCATTAATGCCATGGTTGGATGCCTTGTAGAGACACTTGCCTGTTTGTAGACGGGTTAAGTCTCGGTACAAACAATTATTGTAAACTTCTAGAAAGGCATCGAAACCATGTGCTTAATGCTCTTAGTCCATCTTTATCTTCCAATTAACTTGTTGTTGACACGGGAGTTAATTGAGTTATAAAGCACAAACATAGCAAAATGGATACTCTATTACATGTCCTGATTTTCGAGCTAAAGAGTGGTTGTTTCATTTTGAGAATCTTATATTTTGTCTAGAAAACTCTTGAAAAGAATCTTCTATTCTAATCAATAAAACCCCACTACTCCAAACATGCAAAATTTCCAAAAGTTACTTGGTCTCTATTACTGCTTACGTCAAAACACCATTCATAGCTCCCTGTGGATTCGACTCCAGACTTCACCGGATTATTACTATAGCTTGACCGCCTGCACTTGGGTGTACACATTTTGGATGAAGTCAAGTTTTTGATGCCATTGCCGGGGAGCCATAAAAGGTGTTTTACTGTAAAAGGTAAAAAGACCTCATTTTTGTGTATAACTTTGCTTTACTATATATAAAGTTGTGTTAATTACTTTTATGTCTGAAAAAGTCCCTTACTATCAAAATTTGCCAGTAGAATCCTCTGGATTTGTGAATCAATCTGAACCACTTTCACCTAGATCAGTAGCAGACTCTTGTGAAAGCAAAATGACAAATGGTGAGAGACAAGAGGAAATTCCTGTAAGGGAAGGGGAGGTACCTAACATCCGAACTCTGAGGGATTACTTGAATCCCACAAGGAATAGTGTCCCTTCTTGTTTTATTTTTCCTGAAGATGCACCCCTCTTTACTCTAAAGACGGGGACAGTTCAACTACTCTCTCAGTTTCATGGACTCGAAATAGAAAACCCATATATGTATATAAAAGATTTTGAGGAAGTATGTGGAACTTTTCAAGACAATTCTAAACTGGCCAAGATGAAACTTTTCCCTTTTTTCCTAAGGGATAAAGCTAAACAATGACTAAATTCTTTAAAAGCTCTTTCAATACCTGACTGGCTGGCATTACAAAATGAATTTTTCAGAAAGTTTTTTCCTCTATACCGCACTAAAAGGCAAATCATGAATTTTTTGGTCAAAGAAGGAGAAACCTTTTACCAAAGTTGGGAGAGATTCAAGGATCTACTTCAGTTTTGCCCACACCATGCTTTCGAGAATTGGACCTTGGTAGGATTTTTCTATGACTCCCTACCCAGTAGACTACGTCAGTTTGTCGAAATGATGGCTCAAGGAGAGTTTATGGGAAAAAGTCTAGAGGAGGCATTCGATTTCTTTGATACCATATCTGACAGTTCTCAGATGTGGGACACCGCCTCTCCCACAACTATTGAAGCCAAACCATCTACTTTCCAAGGGGGTAAGTATGTCTTGAAAGATGATGATGACCTTAGAGCAAAAATCTTTACCCTATCTCGAAAGTTTGAAGCTTTAGAGATGAAAAAAGTTCATCAAGTTGATGTTAGCTCTCCCACAGAACAAGTGTGTGGGATCTGTGCGCTAACAGGACACCCTACTGGGAAGTGTCCCATAATTCCCGCATTCAAAGATGTTTTGTTGGAACAAACAAATGTTATCTCTAATTTCAACAAGCCTTACTCCAACCCATACTCTGAAACATACAATCCAGGGTGGCGGAACCACCCAAACTTCAGTTGGAGGAACACACAGCCAACTCCAATGAACCAAAAAGGTTCACACACACCACCTCAAGGACCTCCCGCATACCAACCACCACAAAAGAGGAACCTTGAGTACACACTGAACCAATTCATGCAAAGCCAAATGAACTACAACCATAGTTCCACTCAGGCTTTCACTGACTTCAAAACCTAGACCACTCAATCTTTCGAGGATCTTAAAAGTCACATTCAAAAGTTGACCCAATCCATGACCACACATGAAGAGGGCAAGTGTCCTGCCCAATCAAAACCACCACAAGGCCAATTTCAGGTGGGAAATCCTTCATCCATGGAAAATCCACAAGGTCAAGCCCAAGTTATCACTACACTAAGAAATGGCAAGGTGATTGACAAGACCATCCTAGACAAGCTAATTCCAAAGCCAAAATCCATCCCAGTCAACTCACCAATCGAGCCTGAATCAAATGAGCCTAAACTTGTGAGAGAAGAAGAACCCAAGCCCCTGATTGAACAAGAATCAGAACCATCACAGGAAGAGGAACTCTCGTGTTCTATTCCTGCTCCTTTTCCTCATAGACTAAAAAATGCACATAAGTTGAATAATCAACTAGAAATTTACAAGCTCTTCAAGCAAGTAAAAATCAACATCCCACTTCTGGATGCAATCAAACAGGTTCCATCTTATGCCAAGTTTCTAAAAGACTTGTGCACAATCAAGAGAAGCCCGAATTTTCAAAAAAGAGCATTCTTGATAGAATATGCCAGTGCTTTGCTTCAACACAAAATCCCTCCAAAATACAAAGATCCAGGGTGTCCAACTGTGTCGTGTGTCATTGGAAATTTCATAATCGAACAAGCACTGTTAGACCTTGGAACAAGTGTCAATTTGCTCCCATTCTCTACTTACCAGCAGTTGGGTCTGGGGGAACTCAAACATACAAGTGTCACACTTCAGTTGGCAAATAGGTTTGTCAAAATTCCTAGGGGTATTGTTGAAGATATACTTATTCAAGTGAACAACTTTGTATTCCCTGTTGACTTCATCATCTTAGATACTCAGCCAACACAATATTCAGAGAATCCAATTCCTGTTATTCTTGGTCGACCATTCCTAGTAACTTCAAATGCACTAATCAATTGTAGGAATGAGGTCACGAAATTAACCATTGGAAGTATGACACTTGAGATGAATATTTTCAATGTTGCCAAACACCTAGAAGAGGAAAGAGAAGAAAGAGAAATAAATTTTATTGAGTCTTTTGTCCAAGACCATCTCAACAACACATTCTGTGAAAATTCCACTGAACTTTCTTTGTCAGAATCCATCACATCTAAAACCGTGGATGATGATCCAAAGAATTGCCCAATTCATGCTGTTAATACATGGACACCCAAATTCGAGGAAATTTCATCAAGTGACAAGTCACCAAAGCCTGAATTGAAACCTCTCACATCTGACCTCAAATATGCATTCCTAGGAAAGGACGAATCATTCCCAGTGGTAATTTCATCTAAGCTCACAGACTTGCGAGAGTCTAAATTGATTGAAGTTCTTAAAAGTCACAAAAGCACCAATGGATGAACCATCGCTGACTTGAAAGGTATAAACCCATTAATCTACAATCATGCTACATACCTTGAAGAGGACTCAAAACTCTCTCGTCAAATGCAATGATGACTGAACCCTCACATGAAGGAAGTAGTAAAGGCAGAGGTTTTAAAGCTCTTAGATGTCGGGATAATCTTCCCCATCTCCAATAGGAAATGGGTTAGTCCAACCCAAGTTATGCCTAAAAAGTTTGGAGTCACGGTGGTTAAAAATGATGCAAATAAACTGGTACCAACTGGTACCATTTCCCTCTTCCCTTTCTTGACCAGGATCTAGAGAAAATCACAGGGCATGAATTTTACTGTTTCCTGGATGGCTATTCCGGATACAATCAAATTGAGATAACACTCGATGATCAAGAGAAAACCATATTCACATGCCCCTTTGGCACCTTTGCATTCAAAAGGATGCCATTCGGACTTTGTAACACTCTTGCAACATGCATGTTGAGTCTATTCAGTGACATGGTTGAAAAATTTATGGAAGTGTTCATGGATGACTTCTCTGTGTATGGTGACTCATTTGATTTGTGTCTGGCCAACCTAGAAAAAGTATTGGTAAGATGTCAAGAAGAAAATTTGGTGCTCAATTGGGAGAAATGTCATTTCNATTCTGTGAAAATTCCACTGAACTTTCTTTGTCAGAATCCATCACATCTAAAACCGTGGATGATGATCCAAAGAATTGCCCAATTCATGCTGTTAATACATGGACACCCAAATTCGAGGAAATTTCATCAAGTGACAAGTCACCAAAGCCTGAATTGAAACCTCTCACATCTGACCTCAAATATGCATTCCTAGGAAAGGACGAATCATTCCCAGTGGTAATTTCATCTAAGCTCACAGACTTGCGAGAGTCTAAATTGATTGAAGTTCTTAAAAGTCACAAAAGCACCAATGGATGAACCATCGCTGACTTGAAAGGTATAAACCCATTAATCTACAATCATGCTACATACCTTGAAGAGGACTCAAAACTCTCTCGTCAAATGCAATGATGACTGAACCCTCACATGAAGGAAGTAGTAAAGGCAGAGGTTTTAAAGCTCTTAGATGTCGGGATAATCTTCCCCATCTCCAATAGGAAATGGGTTAGTCCAACCCAAGTTATGCCTAAAAAGTTTGGAGTCACGGTGGTTAAAAATGATGCAAATAAACTGGTACCAACTGGTACCATTTCCCTCTTCCCTTTCTTGACCAGGATCTAGAGAAAATCACAGGGCATGAATTTTACTGTTTCCTGGATGGCTATTCCGGATACAATCAAATTGAGATAACACTCGATGATCAAGAGAAAACCATATTCACATGCCCCTTTGGCACCTTTGCATTCAAAAGGATGCCATTCGGACTTTGTAACACTCTTGCAACATGCATGTTGAGTCTATTCAGTGACATGGTTGAAAAATTTATGGAAGTGTTCATGGATGACTTCTCTGTGTATGGTGACTCATTTGATTTGTGTCTGGCCAACCTAGAAAAAGTATTGGTAAGATGTCAAGAAGAAAATTTGGTGCTCAATTGGGAGAAATGTCATTTCTTGGTAACACAAGGCATTGTCTTAGGTCACATTGTGTCGTCTGAGGGCATGAAAGTTGACAAGGCCAAAATAGATCTGATTGGGAATTTGCCTGCTCCCAAGACTGTAAAAGATGTCCGATCATTTCTAGGACATGCAACGTTTTACAGGAGATTCATAAAAGATTTCAGTACCATAGCTAAACCCATGTGTCATCTCCTAAGTCAGGACGTAATCTTGATTGAAGTGAAATGTGCCAAAAAGCTTTTTGACAAGCTTAAAGGCATGTTAATTTCTGCCCCAATAATGCAACCCCCTGACTGGACTTTACCCTTTGAGCTAATGTGTGATGCAAGTAACTATGATGTAGGTGANTACATACCTTGAAGAGGACTCAAAACTCTCTCGTCAAATGCAATGATGACTGAACCCTCACATGAAGGAAGTAGTAAAGGCAGAGGTTTTAAAGCTCTTAGATGTCGGGATAATCTTCCCCATCTCCAATAGGAAATGGGTTAGTCCAACCCAAGTTATGCCTAAAAAGTTTGGAGTCACGGTGGTTAAAAATGATGCAAATAAACTGGTACCAACTGGTACCATTTCCCTCTTCCCTTTCTTGACCAGGATCTAGAGAAAATCACAGGGCATGAATTTTACTGTTTCCTGGATGGCTATTCCGGATACAATCAAATTGAGATAACACTCGATGATCAAGAGAAAACCATATTCACATGCCCCTTTGGCACCTTTGCATTCAAAAGGATGCCATTCGGACTTTGTAACACTCTTGCAACATGCATGTTGAGTCTATTCAGTGACATGGTTGAAAAATTTATGGAAGTGTTCATGGATGACTTCTCTGTGTATGGTGACTCATTTGATTTGTGTCTGGCCAACCTAGAAAAAGTATTGGTAAGATGTCAAGAAGAAAATTTGGTGCTCAATTGGGAGAAATGTCATTTCTTGGTAACACAAGGCATTGTCTTAGGTCACATTGTGTCGTCTGAGGGCATGAAAGTTGACAAGGCCAAAATAGATCTGATTGGGAATTTGCCTGCTCCCAAGACTGTAAAAGATGTCCGATCATTTCTAGGACATGCAACGTTTTACAGGAGATTCATAAAAGATTTCAGTACCATAGCTAAACCCATGTGTCATCTCCTAAGTCAGGACGTAATCTTGATTGAAGTGAAATGTGCCAAAAAGCTTTTTGACAAGCTTAAAGGCATGTTAATTTCTGCCCCAATAATGCAACCCCCTGACTGGACTTTACCCTTTGAGCTAATGTGTGATGCAAGTAACTATGATGTAGGTGATGTGTTGGGTCAACGAAAAGATAAGAAATCACATGTGATTTACTATGCAAGTAAAACTTTGAATGATGCTCAAATGAACTATTCGACAACTGAAAAAGAATTACTTGTCGTAGTCTTTACTTTGAAAAAATTTCATTCTTATCTTGTTGGTTCTTCTGTTACTGTGTTCACTGATCATGCAGCTTTAAAATTTTTGCTCACAAAGAAGGATGTAAAACCTAGGCCCTTGTGATGGATACTCTTACTTGAAGAGTTTGACTTGGTCATTAAGGACAAAAAANGGATGGCTATTCCGGATACAATCAAATTGAGATAACACTCGATGATCAAGAGAAAACCATATTCACATGCCCCTTTGGCACCTTTGCATTCAAAAGGATGCCATTCGGACTTTGTAACACTCTTGCAACATGCATGTTGAGTCTATTCAGTGACATGGTTGAAAAATTTATGGAAGTGTTCATGGATGACTTCTCTGTGTATGGTGACTCATTTGATTTGTGTCTGGCCAACCTAGAAAAAGTATTGGTAAGATGTCAAGAAGAAAATTTGGTGCTCAATTGGGAGAAATGTCATTTCTTGGTAACACAAGGCATTGTCTTAGGTCACATTGTGTCGTCTGAGGGCATGAAAGTTGACAAGGCCAAAATAGATCTGATTGGGAATTTGCCTGCTCCCAAGACTGTAAAAGATGTCCGATCATTTCTAGGACATGCAACGTTTTACAGGAGATTCATAAAAGATTTCAGTACCATAGCTAAACCCATGTGTCATCTCCTAAGTCAGGACGTAATCTTGATTGGAGTGAAATGTGCCAAAAAGCTTTTTGACAAGCTTAAAGGCATGTTAATTTCTGCCCCAATAATGCAACCCCCTGACTGGACTTTACCCTTTGAGCTAATGTGTGATGCAAGTAACTATGATGTAGGTGATGTGTTGGGTCAACGAAAAGATAAGAAATCACATGTGATTTACTATGCAAGTAAAACTTTGAATGATGCTCAAATGAACTATTCGACAACTGAAAAAGAATTACTTGTCGTAGTCTTTACTTTGAAAAAATTTCATTCTTATCTTGTTGGTTCTTCTGTTACTGTGTTCACTGATCATGCAGCTTTAAAATTTTTGCTCACAAAGAAGGATGTAAAACCTAGGCCCTTGTGATGGATACTCTTACTTGAAGAGTTTGACTTGGTCATTAAGGACAAAAAAGGTGTTGAGAATGTGGTAACAGACCATCTTTCCAGGTTAACTTACGAATTTCATGAGGATGGAATGCCAATCAATGAAAAATTCCCCGATGAACAACTGTTCATAATTGATGAGACCTCATGGTATGCTGATATTGCTAATTTTTTTGCTACTGGAACACTCCATTAGTCCTTTTCCCCCACATACAAAGAATTTTTTTTCAGAGAGGTTCGCAATTTCTTTTGGGAAGATCCGTACGTATTTAAGTACTGTAAGTATCAAATCATAAGACATTGCATCCCCGCTCAAGAAAGCAAACAAGTAATAGCATTTTGTCATTCCGAAGCATGTGGAGGTCATTTTTCATCCAGAAAAACCGCTGCAAAAATCCTGCAGTGTGGATTTTACTGGCCCACACTTTTCAAAGATGTCCATGTATTTTGTTCAAATTGCGATAGATGTCAAAGGTTGGAAAATATTTCAAAGAAAAACATGATGCCTCTAAACCCCATTCTGATAATTGAAGTTTTTGACTGTTGGATTGAATTTATGAGACCATTTCCCCCTTTCTTTGGCTATCTATACACTTTGGTAGCCGTAAACTATGTATCCAAATGGGTCGAGGCAATTCCATGTCGGAATAATGATCATCAAATAATGATCAAGTTTCTAAAAGAAAATATTTTATCTTGATTTGGAATCCCAAAATCCATCATTAGTGATGGAGGTGCTCATTTTTGTAATCGACCTTTTCTAGAATCTGAAGAAAAAATACTTGATTTTTCACAAAATTGCAACTCCATCCACAAACTAGTGGACAGGCTGAATTAGCTAATCGGGAGATCAAATTAATTTTAGAAAAAATGGTAAATCTAGACCGTAAAGATTGGTCGTCAAGACTAACTGATGCACTCTGGGCATATCGTACTGCTTTTAAAATAATTTTGGGTATGTCTTCTTACCGATTAGTCTATGAAAAGTCGTGTCACCTACTTGTGGAATTGGAACATAGAGCATACTGGGCCATAAAGGCAATGAACTTTGACATGGACAAAGCTGGACTAACAAGAAAACTTCAGATTAATGAATTTGAGGAATTAAGAAATGAAGCATATGAAAATGCTAAGATTGCAAAATCCAGGATGAAAATTTTTCATGATAAGAACATAGTGCGAAAGCCTTTTGAACCAGGTCAAAAAGTTCTACTTTTCAATTCAAAACTCCGCCTTTTTCCTGGAAAGTTGAAATCAAGATGGACTGGACCTTACATTGTCAAACAAATGTTTGAACATGGGGCAGTGGAAGTGGAAAACCCATCAAATGGTAATATCTTTACCGTTAATGGTTAGAGATTGAAACCCTTTGTGGAGGACTTTGTCAAAAATGTGGAGACTATTCTTTTAATGGATCCAGAACAGCGCTTCGAGAAAAGTGTCTGCTGACACAAAAAAGGGCCAGGTCAGGGAGAACCCGGCCCAACCCGAACCACACCACCACCTTTATAAGGCCCTACCCCATTTTCTCCCTTTCCACGCACCTCGGTCCCTTTCCCCTTTCTTTCTTTTTTCTTTTCCTTCTTCTTCTTCTTCTTCTTCTTCTTCTTCTGTTTTTCTTCTTCTTCTCCGTTGTTACGATACTCTAGACCCAACAACACCATGACCATACTACCAGAAGATCCCATCCTTTGTCTCATAATCTATGTGTGTTTACTTTATTTGTACATGGCTATGCTTCTTCTGTCTGCACTCAGAATCAATGGTTATCACCCTAACCTAGATCTGCAACGAGATGGTTGATTTGTGTATGTTGCTTGTAGTTTCGGCTAATGAACCAGATCTCTACCATTCAAAGCTCACTTGATCGGTAAATTCAAAACATTGGGGATAATGTTCAATTTAGGTTGGGGGGAGAGAACTATAGTTTATATGAGCCTGAGCCTATTAGAAAATTTTTAAAATTTCTATTGTTGTTGTTGTTGTTCTTGACCAGATTGTGTACCATAGTTTTACCATGTTTTATATTTTGATGATAATATCTGTGAATCATCTCTGATCGTCTTTGTGACTAGCAGACGTTAAAAAACCAGATAGTGAGTCTTAAAAATATAGAAAGCATGGATGTTAAACTTTTTTGGTTTATTCTGGGAGTTCTACGAACTTTCCCTTATGATGGGCACATTGTGATCATGAGAAAAACAAGATTGATAAAAAAGAATGAGATCCGAGAACAACAAGCGAAACCTCTGTGCGGCTGAAGCACCTATGCTAAACGCCGTCGTGCCAAAAGACTTGAAGCTTGTAAACAGTGTGGTAGATACGTTCACGAGAAGAGATATAATTAGTGTTATGAACTAATTTTTGGTCGCGCACTCGATCGATTAGACTAGACAATAAATGGGCAGAGTAAAGATTATCCTAACACACCATCCTATTTTGGTACTTTACTTAACCGATTTGTGAGACAGGAAATTGGGAGAGTTACTGGTTGTTTAAATGGCATGAAGACAGATGAAGATTTGGATAAGAGTAGTTGGGATGAAAGCCAAGGGTCTGAATTTTTGTAAAAAGTGTGAAAATCTTTTGTTTTGTACAAAATCTTTTGAAATGAAAAACATGGGCCGAGTAAAGGAACATCTCGATATACCAACCAAAAGCGTGGGTAGGGATTTGTCCTGAGACGCCATGAAATTTGGTTCAAATTTTTGTGAATAAAATTCTGTAATTGTACATAGTATAGTGTAGAAATGTTTTAGTTTTGGTTCAACGTTTGAATGCCAACTGACGTTCGAACGTTGACAGCTTACAGTACTCTACTTCTGATGAACTCTCTGATGAAACCAAAAGTACTGGGAGCTCAGCATGTTCGAATGCCAATAGACCATTCGAACATGACTCAACTTTCAGATGCCAATAGAACTTTCGAACGAAGAGAGCTTACAGTACTTTGGCCTCTGATAGAACTTGAAAGTACTGGGAGCTCCTAACGTTCGAATGAACATCCCCATTTGAATGATATTTCAAAAATCCTTCTACAAACATTCGAACGTTGGTGACGTGAGAGGTATCTACATTGACATGGACGAGGCGTACATAAAAGAGACAAGAACAGAGTTGCCTCGGGTAGACAAACCCACATACCCTCCAAAGAAAGATGTACCAATGGATAGGGTAGGAAAAGAATTGACTAGGGTTGCCAACTTTTCTTGGACTAGGAGGAAATTTCTGAAACAAGGGGAGTTGACAGATAGATATAAAATGCTAAACTCGATTGATGTCTCCAACTTCTCTCCCATAAAAAGATCAAATGAAATTTTGCCGAAAATGGCTTGCTTGTTCTATGCAATTGGAAAGGGCCATAGTATTGATCTCCCCCCCTCATTTTGAGTGAAATGAAAAAAGGATGTGATGTGAAAAGAAGTGCACTTCCATTTGGCACTTTGGTGATGGAGATGTGCGTCGACAGTGGGGTGAAGGTAAAACCTGAGATGGAGGTGCAAACACCAATGGAGCCACTCAATAAGGGATCTTTCAAGAGAAGCTGAGGGCATAGTGGTACCCCCGCTACTAGGCAAGAAGTGCCCCCTCTCCAAGGTGTTGATGAGGTGCAGGAAGAGTTAGATTGAGAGGAAGAGAGGGAGCTAGAAAGAGAGTACATGTAAACTCAGGAGCATCATAATCAGGCAAGCCCCAGCACTTCCACCTGATGATCTCTACGGGACATCATGCTTAGCATTGAAGCTAAGCAGGATGAGATCTTGAGACTTTTGAGGGGTGGTGCTGGTAGTGCGAGTGGAGCTGGAGGAGAGGATTGATCATTTATGTTCTTGAGGGGGAGTAGATGATTTCTGTTTTGAATTGGTTGTTAATTCTTCTTTGAATAGTCTTCAGGAGATTTCTGTACTATTGTGAAGGAGTTTCTTTTGATAATTCTTGTGGTAGTTTTGTGCTTATTGTGGACACTTGTATATGATTATGGATAGTTGAAGTGATATTTTGAATGGATAAATTGCATCATTGACATTATTGTAAACAAGTATCTTTTATGCAATGAATGATTCAGTTTATCACTTTTATTTGTTTAAAATGCATGTATAGGGTTAGCACTCTAATACTTGTTAATAACGAAACACACGTTGATGTTAAGATTACTTGTGAAAATGACTAAGCACATGATTGGTTTGACACCGCAACTTAACACCCATGACATAAAACCTTATTTTTTGGGAACATCGATGCTATCTTTATTCTTAAATTGTCAAATGTATATAAGTATTTGTTATTCTTAAAGTACAAGGTGATCAGACTCGAAAACGGAATCGTTATATAACTAACATTCCTTGAAACACCCAACATGACCAGTGGAGATGACAAAGAAAACCATGGTAAGTCTTGAGCTTTACACTGCTTTTTGAGAGGATACCAACAATTACTCAAAGTAAGCTCTTTCACTTCTGATTTCTTTCAATAATCTCATTAAACTTGCTTTGATTGATGCAAAGAGATCTATTTTTCATAACCCACAAGGAACTTTTGCATACATACATATGCAAATACTTGAGAAAGGATCTTAAGCCATCTTTGGATCGACTTTGAACCTTAGCTAATTCTTTTACAAAAGTTTATCCCTAGTCAGCCATGCTTGAGCCTCAAAATAAATGAATTCTTTTTTCGCCCGTGCAATGACCCAAGCCACAAAAGCACACATTTACCATTCCTTGCTATCGAATTTCTCGCACCCTCTTGCAAATCAATATGAAAAAAAGAAAAGAAAAAGTAAAGACAATGGTGGCTACTATTCAATACAAGGAAAATCAGTAGAAGCAGGCAAAAGAGCAAAGACACTGTGAGACAAAGAATTGCCAATAAAGTGAAAAATGGGACAAATAAAAGAAAGAAATCCTATTTCCAGGCAAAATATCAAGAAATTTAGAAAGAGGAGTGCAACACTGCATAAAAAGATAGCATTTGATCACCATTGACGTTATTTCATTAGCCACTGACCTCTAGCCCCATTACAACCTACAAAAATTCCTAGGTGATCTCAAGTGTGATGCATATGTGTATTATCTACTACAAGTGGGGTGTGTTAACTAGAATCTCTTTATTTGCATCAATATTCGTTCATGAGATTATGCCAAGGTTAAAACTGGTTTCCTCAAAACTTCACTCTTATACTAATGATGCATGAGATTTTTCAACTAGCCATCTTCTGATCACATGCCACCTTTGAGAGTTATGTCACTACGNTGATGCATGAGATTTTTCAACTAGCCATCTTCTGATCACATGCCACCTTTGAGAGTTGTCACTACGATCGGAGCGATTTGTTTTGTTGAGAGCATTCCTAGAGAGACTTGTGTAATCAAAGGTATCCATGCAAGGTGGAAAAAGGGAATGATTGTTATATACCAATTCTTGTTTCCAGTATGACCATTCTACTATTCAGAGAATCTCAAATGCTAATGCAACATGTGCTAATTTTTGCATAAAGTGAGTACCAATGGAAGGAAAATGTAGGTGATAAGTCACGATTGAGGGTTGAGTGTCCCAACAACCATGATGCTAATTCATTTTTTTGGTCAGTAATCTTGCACACACATTTGTTCGACTGAAGTTTGTGGGTAGATTCACTGAAAACCCTCACGAGACAACACTCGTCCACTAGGGTAAACCTAGCGGTTCAACGGCTTGTTGCATAAGCTAATCGGATGACCAACGAAAAAGGCATTAGGAATAGATTTAGATTTCATTGTCATTGTATTACTAGAGACTAGCAATATTTAGGTTGGGGGTGTGATTTGTGCATAAAATTAACAAATTTTACTATGCCTTTTTGGACTAATTGTGCTTTGACGGAGTTTAAGTAATGACATTTCAGGTCCTAAAGTGAACAAAGGCTCAAGAACAATAAAAATCACACTTGAATGTAACACCAACACAAAAGGGAGCAAAAATGCAGAAGGTTGGAACAAAGGAAGGACGTTCGAACGTCAACCAACGTTCGAACGTCATCTAAAACCCTGCCAAGACCAGCTGCTAAGCATGACCTGTTGCAGTCAACAAAAAGAGAAGAACCAGAAGCACTTGAGTACAATGTTCGACCGTCGCTCCACGTTCGAACGTTGTCTTGAGTGACTAAGGAGTTGCTGAGTGTACAGTCAATGCTGTCAAGGTGTATGGAAGTGACTAAGTTAGACACCAAGTCAGTGACCACAGGCCACTTGAGTGGAAGAATCAAACGTCATCTGACGTTCGAACGCCTTCAAAGCAAAGGCAGACTTGACGTTCGAACACCAGATAACATGCGAATGTCCCCCTACAGACTGCCTGCAGAATAGTTGACTCCCACGGGCAGCAAATACTATTCACTCATCCTCACCAATCTCCTACCCCCTCTCCTTCCTTGCCTATAAATACTCCCTTGTTGGGAGCTTAAAAGGCATTCTTCCTCTTGTAGAGTAAATGGGGGAACAATCTTTATTCTTATAAAGTAAGAGTGTTTAGTAATCTAGTTCTTGAATATTTCATGTTTATGCTTTCATTTTCCATTTATATCAACCATGTTGGAGGCTTAGACTCCCCTTGTAGTTGATGTCTTTCATTTACTTATGCTAAGTCTTTACATTCATGTTGTGACAACCATGATGGAGGCTTAGACTCCCATTATAGTTGTACTTGCTCTTACTTACAAAATATCAAGAGAGGTAGTTCATCTTTTGGTTGTGGTAGAAAACCTCCAAAAGCAACTAGCTTTCTTCTACTTTTATTGTTCATGTATTTCACTTCCATTGCTTGAGTATCCTTCTTTTTTAGAAGAGTGAAACTCTTCCACTTTTCTAGAACTTTACCAAAGCTGTGAAGGGTAGAAAGTGATTCACTTATTCTTCATTGAAGAAAAGCTCCTTGTTTAGTTTTCATTACTTAGTAGCGTCTTTACTTAGAGGATGAGTAACACTCACTTTTCTAGCTTTGCCAAGGCCATGAAAAGTGAGTAGTTCCTCATTCACTCTTTAGTAAGAGGTGATGAATATGTAAAGATTATCCGAAAGTTATATTTGTGCAACTTCTTCATGCTTTAATGCTTTATAATCCACCTGTTCATCGGACAATTGAATGCACCTAGTAAAGTTGAGGTACTTTGTATAACCAAGGCTCCATCTATGATACGGATGACTCCTGCATAGAAAGATCCGATGGTTCAATGCAAGTACCCCGACTAGCTCTTCATGAAAACCTTCCAATCCCCACTATCATTGCACTTTATTCAAATAATGGATCATTAATGCCATGGTTGGATGCCTTGTAGAGACACTTGTTTGTTTGTAGACGAGTTAAGTCTCGGCACAGACAATTCTTATAAACTTCTAGAAAGGCATCGGAACCATGTGCTTAATGCTCGTAATTCATCTTTATCTTTCGATTAACTTGTTGTTGACACGGGTGTTAATTGAGTTATAAAGCACAAACATAACAAAATGGATATTCTATTACATGTCCTGATCCTCGAGCTAAAGAGTTGTTGTTCCATTTTGAGAATCTTATATTTTTTCTAGAAAACTCTTGAAAAGAATCTTCTATTCTAATCAAGAAAACCCCACCACTCCAAACACGCCAAATTTCCAAAAGTTACTTGGTCTCTATTACTGCTTACTTCAAAACACCAATTATAGCTCCCTATGGATTCGACTCCGGACTTCACTGAATTATTACTATAGTTTGACTGCCTGCACTTGGGTGTACATATTTCAGATCAAGTCAGTGGTGGTAGTGGTGATGATAAGACGATTCCAAAAATCCTTTTTTTTTTTTAAGTACTTTTGAGAAGTTATAAGTATTAAAAACACTTTTGAAAAATCACCCCAAACACACCTTAAGGGGCTATTTTCCCTATTAAACTTAGGATGTTAATATTGGCTATCGGATTAACTTAAAATTAAAATTTAAAGATACCTCAATCGCGAAAAATAAAAGTTATTTTGTTTATATTTTGAGATTTGAATTCTATTGTACTTTATTATTATTATTATTATTACATATATATCATATATGTATTTGTTGCATAAAAAAAGAAAGGGTAATATTGGAATTTGAAAAAACAATGTTGACGTCACCAAATTTTAACAACATATTTGATGATTGCTAATGATACGGGTTTTTGTATTACACGCATACATACATAACTCAATGGGTATGAGTGTTATTTGTCAAAAGTGAGGGGGTCCGTTTGATTAAGTTACAAATCTCAAGGGGGACGAATATAATTTGCCCTAAAATGTACCAACACTTCTGAAAGAGTAATGTTATGTGCATCAAATTTATGTACCAAATCATGTGAGTTGTTGAATTTGTGAATCCCAATAAGACATGCAATATATTCAATGCATGTGATATTGTCATATCATTTGGTGCACAAATTCAATACACATTGCATTACTCATCCTGAAATAGATAAAGAAAAGATTCAATGACTTGAGGATTAAATTACAATTTACGGCTATTAATTAGATTGTGGTCAATATTGGCCTTGTACTTTTAGGGAATCCAGCGTTATTAGCAGAAAATCAAGGAGGAATCACCACAGAATTTGAAATGTACATCTGGTGAATAATTGACTGACAGCCCATGGCCTCTAATTATGGAAAATTTGTCATGACCATGTGAATCTAAACATCCAGAATGTCCACATTCTTATTTGGTTTTCTTATTTAACAGCTTTGCAGAGAGACTCAGCATAGCGGTATTCCTTCAAGTTTCAACAATTGCCTGATACTCTCAGGAAGAGAGGGAAGAAAAAGGGTATTCAAAATTCTGCTCATTTTTTCTTTTTACTATTATCATGTCAATAGTTATAATTGAAATATCTTTCATTTAATTTTTCCTGGTTTACTTTTATGCCTTCGTGCTTATTCTTTCATTAATTGCGAATTTTATTTTGATTAATATTTTTTAAGTTAGTTGGTAAGAATTGAATTCTATCCCATGTCTGCACCACTATACTAGGACAGCGTTGCATTTCATTTTTATTGCTTGACACTAATGTTTGCTAGTACAATTTGAAGCATCTAAAGTCTGTGGCATTTAATGGTTTTTGTTTTCTGTTGATAGTTTTTCTTCTGTCCAATCATCTGCTCGACATAGTCAAGAAGAAGAGTAATGCTACATAAACCTTATTTAGTGATCTTATTCATTAGATTGGTGGTGGACCTTATTATTAGTTGGGATTTACTATTAATTCAAGGGTTATGATTTATTATGCCACCAAATAACGTCACTAAATTAAGTATAAGTAATATCCAGAAAGAAAGAACATAAAAGAAGGGAAAGAAAAATGAAAAAGAAAATCTAACTCCTTATGCATTCTAATGTTTTATACCCGGCTCAATAAAGGGTTGTCCCAACTATAGGTATTCAGTTTATATATACCTCTAGTTTTTTGTAGTTTTGGACGATATTGCATGATGTAAATGTCATTTTCCATTTCTGATTTTCGTTCTTGTTTCCTTTCTTTCCATTTTGTATGTTACGATTGACATAGGCGTACAAATTTATTGTACCTTGCAGGTGTATCAGGAAATATTGGTTGAAATTTAAGAGGTTATAATGGCATTTACCCCCAAACAGATGGCTGTGACAGTGGCCCTCCTTGGCATCGTGTCATTTATATGTGGAATTTATGCTGAAATTAAGAAGGTATACCTATTGTATGCTAATAATGATGAACGCATTACTCCATATGCTTCCTAAAAAGATTTAGTTTCCACTCGCAACTAAATTCACTTATTTGAGATGAAAAACTTGGTTTGCAGAGATTGGAGCTCGGTTGGTCTCATTGGATGATTATAATTTACCATAGATTCAATAATGTCATGACCATCAATGAAAAGATAGATGGATGACTCTGCGTTAAAATATGATGGAATCTTAAATATAACAAGTGTCATACATGAACTTAAATGGAACATACATACATTTGAGTTAAGGTATCCTTTTGTGTGTTCCCTGATCAGATGTCATATGCTTCTATGACGACAATGGTCTTGAGATATTTGATCGAAGACTAGAAGTACATATTACTTGGAAGTTATGATTTTTGTATTAGTTCTGACCTATTTT
>CAUOFW020001058.1:661730-741038 GCA_963454935.2 Ilex paraguariensis | reverse complement strand
AGAGAGACTCAGCATAGCGGTATTCCTTCAAGTTTCAACAATTGCCTGATACTCTCAGGAAGAGAGGGAAGAAAAAGGGTATTCAAAATTCTGCTCATTTTTTCTTTTTACTATTATCATGTCAATAGTTATAATTGAAATATCTTTCATTTAATTTTTCCTGGTTTACTTTTATGCCTTCGTGCTTATTCTTTCATTAATTGCGAATTTTATTTTGATTAATATTTTTTAAGTTAGTTGGTAAGAATTGAATTCTATCCCATGTCTGCACCACTATACTAGGACAGCGTTGCATTTCATTTTTATTGCTTGACACTAATGTTTGCTAGTACAATTTGAAGCATCTAAAGTCTGTGGCATTTAATGGTTTTTGTTTTCTGTTGATAGTTTTTCTTCTGTCCAATCATCTGCTCGACATAGTCAAGAAGAAGAGTAATGCTACATAAACCTTATTTAGTGATCTTATTCATTAGATTGGTGGTGGACCTTATTATTAGTTGGGATTTACTATTAATTCAAGGGTTATGATTTATTATGCCACCAAATAACGTCACTAAATTAAGTATAAGTAATATCCAGAAAGAAAGAACATAAAAGAAGGGAAAGAAAAATGAAAAAGAAAATCTAACTCCTTATGCATTCTAATGTTTTATACCCGGCTCAATAAAGGGTTGTCCCAACTATAGGTATTCAGTTTATATATACCTCTAGTTTTTTGTAGTTTTGGACGATATTGCATGATGTAAATGTCATTTTCCATTTCTGATTTTCGTTCTTGTTTCCTTTCTTTCCATTTTGTATGTTACGATTGACATAGGCGTACAAATTTATTGTACCTTGCAGGTGTATCAGGAAATATTGGTTGAAATTTAAGAGGTTATAATGGCATTTACCCCCAAACAGATGGCTGTGACAGTGGCCCTCCTTGGCATCGTGTCATTTATATGTGGAATTTATGCTGAAATTAAGAAGGTATACCTATTGTATGCTAATAATGATGAACGCATTACTCCATATGCTTCCTAAAAAGATTTAGTTTCCACTCGCAACTAAATTCACTTATTTGAGATGAAAAACTTGGTTTGCAGAGATTGGAGCTCGGTTGGTCTCATTGGATGATTATAATTTACCATAGATTCAATAATGTCATGACCATCAATGAAAAGATAGATGGATGACTCTGCGTTAAAATATGATGGAATCTTAAATATAACAAGTGTCATACATGAACTTAAATGGAACATACATACATTTGAGTTAAGGTATCCTTTTGTGTGTTCCCTGATCAGATGTCATATGCTTCTATGACGACAATGGTCTTGAGATATTTGATCGAAGACTAGAAGTACATATTACTTGGAAGTTATGATTTTTGTATTAGTTCTGACCTATTTTTTTATTTTTCCATTTTTCTCCTTTGGTCTCTACAGCCTGCCGTTGGAGATCCAATTCCAGGAAATGATGTTGTTATTTGCAAGTATCCATCTAATTCAACAGTAGTCTTGGGATATATCTCTGTTGTGCTTCTCACGGCATCCACTGCTGCTGGATACTACTCTTTGTTTTATCCATATAATGGGATATCTATTCCACAAGCTGCAGCATTTCAAAGTGGTTATTTCACCACATTCTTCAATGTGGCTTTGTAAGCATATCTCAGTCTCTCATTTCTATTTACTTTCTTCCCTTTATTTCCTACCTTTCGCACTGTATCATTTAGCCTTATTTAGAATATCCAATTCAAATAACATAGGTTACTGTAAGGGTAGAAATCGCTACGGATCTCATCCTTCCACTCGAACGATTCCGGCTGACCTGGCGGCACTGAGCCCCAGTAGCCTTTACCTCTCTTCGCCAACATGACCCTTTTCTAAGGCAATCCCACATCGGAAGAGAGTCGTCTTCCCCCCTCGCATATAAGCCCTTGCACTCAAAGGAGGAGGTACCCACTAGCGACTTTCATTTCCCTTTAAAGGTGAAGTAAAAGTAAAAATTAAAAACTCATAAATTTTAAGAATTTGACTAACATTAAAAAAATTTATCTACCATATCTATATATATTCATATATAAGTTAGAACTATATCTTTCTTATATATATATATATATATATATATAAACATTAAAAATAAAAAATAGTAATATTTAAACATAAAAAAAAATAGTAACATTCAATATTAATATTTAAAAAAATAACAATACTAACATGTTCAATAAAAACAATAACATGTTTAACAAAAACAGTTACATGCTAAACGAAAAAAAAAATTAGCAATATGGAACATTAAACAAAATTAAAAATATAAATAGAGGCATTCCAACCCATAACTAGAGGACGAAACCTCCAATTCTTCAACATCCAAAAAAGTAATACCGAAAAAGTAAAAATATGCTCAATAAAAAATAGTAACATGGTCAATTATAAAAAATAGTAAAATTGTCAACAAAAAACGTAGTAAAATGAAATATTGAAAAATTTGGGGATTATTTATCAAAAAAATTAAAATAAAATTAGGGATCAAACTAATAATACATTCAACAAGTTTTTCAACTTTTTTTTTTTTTTTTTTCAGAAAACCAACGTCATAGAAGTTCATGATAACTACATCATAGTAGAAGATATGATAGTTGTTGATGATATTTTAAACCCTACTAATTTTGATAATATGGAGGAAAAAATCATATTTAAGGACAAAGATTTATTGTACTTAGAGTGAAACTATTCTTCTAATGCAAGAGAGAGAGAGCGAGAATATAAATTTCAATTTCAATTTTAATTTAGGAGTGAATTAAGGGATAATAATTTTTAATTTAAAGCTACTATCAAAGTCTTTAAGGTTTTATAATTAAATAGAATAATATTGTTAAGGGTATTTTTGGAATTTTAAAAAATAGTGGACTTAAATACTTATTAGTAAAATAAAAAACGGATTT
The DNA here is from genome assembly GCA_963454935.2 of Ilex paraguariensis. NCBI lineage: Eukaryota > Viridiplantae > Streptophyta > Magnoliopsida > Aquifoliales > Aquifoliaceae > Ilex > Ilex paraguariensis. The sequence goes on along the minus strand of CAUOFW020001058.1, from coordinate 738,106 downwards.
ATCACCAAATAAATTTCTTTGACGGACTGAAGTTATTATAAGTTCATCTAGGAGGACTTAGCCCTAATTTTTAATTTTTATTTTTTGGGTATATTGAGGTCCGTAAGTTTCTTTTAATAGAGTACAATGACCAAAGATGATTCATGTAGTTTATCAAAAAAATTTAAAACTAGATTTTTGTGAATTGAATTGAGTTGAGGTGCTATGTGGTTATTTGAAACCACTATTAGCCAATGATTCTTACCAGTAATCTTACTTTTTTGAGGGGATTAACATTCTTTTATTTGAAACCATATATAGGGGCACAAGCGGATTGGCTGCAGCAATGGTATTATGGCCTACAATCACGGAGCACCTTCACCTGATTCAAAATGTTCACAGCAATCTTGAAAGAGATTGCCCAACGGCTAAGACAGGTCTTGTTGGTGGTGGAGCTTTTGTGTCCCTTGACGCTTCTCTTTTCTGGTTGCTCTCTCTTATGTTTGTGACCAATGTCCGAGAAGACTACTTACAAGAAGCAGAACATGGTGATTACAGTCAGGCTGTTACATTCGATTAGAGATACAAAAGCACATAGAAGGATCATATGAGTAGGGTATCCGTCGATGGGACATTAATGCATATTTCTATGGCTTCTGTGTTAAGTCTCTGTGTCAAATGCGCGAATGCCAATGTAACAGGAGGTTTTGAATAAGGTGGTAACAGTAACCTAAGCACAGTGACAGGAGGTTTTGAATAATTTCTACTTGTGCTTCTGAAAAGGCACCCGTCTCGCAGTATTTTAAGGCAAACGGGCTCATCAAGCAACTTGAAAATTATGGGACTCCTCAGCAATCATTCATTATGGTTCTTCTACTTTGGATTCAGAATCTGTCTAATATTTTTTTAGGTTAATTTTTCCATCATAAATTACATATTATATACTACTACTAAGCAATTTACCTATATAAAAGAGTAATGCTATTAGAATCTAAAATTTTAATTTTATTTATTGACCTAATAATGAGTTAAGAGATTGGGTCCCAATGAAATAGCCTAATGCTCCATTTAGTAGGATGAATGAAAAATAAAAATGGAAAGTAGGAGAGATACACTTTCTATCCTCTAAGAAAAAAAAGTAGGAATGATATAGTTTCCTTTCTTTTTATTTGGTAGGATGGATCAAAAATAAAAATAATTAATTTTTTTTTGTGCTTGGTAAGATGAAAAAAATATTTTTTAATTTTAAATTTTAATTTTTTTTTAAAAAAAATATATGAATACATTTTTTATCATTGTATTTATATATGAAATTAATGTATACTTAATATATGTATAAATCAAATGATATATAAACTAATAAGATATATTTCAACACATATAATTAATTTTTCATTTATTTTCCTTCTAATTTTGGAGGGATTATTTTTTGGTGAGTTTGAAGGAAAACTCATTCATCCATTTTTCTATCGTTTTTGTTTTTTTATCTTATCAAACATAATATTTTATATATCCCTCTAACTTTTCATTCTTCTAACTTTCCAATCTTTCTTTTTTTCATCGCCTCAAACAGAACATAACAGTTACAGTTACAACAATACTATTGGACTACGTTATTGTTACATCATTAGGCCAACAAAATTAGGTCAATTTTTTAAGTCCCTATGCAGATTAATCTAATAGTTGCTTTGGCCAAAATATCATCACACGGTTTAGAAATTTTCAATCATTTCTCCTTCAAGAAATTTAGTGTTTAACTTAGAAACCTCAACCTTAATTAGAGAAGGGTGTTACAAATTTCATCCTCAAAGTTTACCTTGATTCTTACTTTGGTTGCTAAAGTTATTTTTAGTGTCAATTTCTTCATCTAGTTTTGGATGTAGTTTCAATTTAGTTCAATCAATAGCTTATGCTGAACGTCATGGAACTTAGTGTCACACCTCTTCATGTAAAAATCTCATGCGCATTTTCTCATTTGTGTTAAAAATAGCATATTAGATAATACTTATTGTTAAGTGTATCTAGTTGATTTGGGAATACAAGTGGTTGAGTCTTGGGTCTTGTTATGTGGTTAATGTTCTAGCAAAATGAGTGGTTAAGATGTATCTTGCAACTTATATGTATGTTGAAAATAATAAATACATGTATAGAAAATTATTCCAAAAGACTAAGCTATATTGTCTTTGTTTTATCTATCACAAATATGCAAAGACTGAAATTATAGCCGACATAAGTGGTATCAGAGCTAGTTCGACACTAACTAGTTGGGTGTGAAATTTTCATTGGATAAACAAAGTTCTAGTGAAGAAGATCGAAATGACAAATGGAATCAACATATCTACTAGTGCACAACAACTGCCTTTTTGGCTTTGATGGTAAAACTTATGATTATTGGTATATGAAAATGAAAACTATATTTCTCTCTTATGATCTTTGGGATTTGATTGAAATTAGACATGAAGATCCAATCAAGAGGTGACAATGGTTCAAATGAACCAATTAAAGGAAAACAAAAAAGAAGGATGCAAAGACTCTTCATTTGATTTAACAAGGAGTAATGGATATAATTTTTTCAAGAATTATCAATGCTACAAAATCAAAAGTAGCATGTGGCACTTTACAAGATGAGTATCGTGGTACTACAAAGGTAAGAGCCGTAAAACTACAATCCTTCAGAAGAGATTTTGAGAATAGTATAATTAAAGAGAATGAATCTTTAAATGATTTCTTCTCTAGACTTATGAAGATTGTAAATTAAAGGAAAACTTATGAAGACAAAATTTTGGACTCAAGAACTGTTGAGAAAATTTTGGTTAGTTTGTCAAAAAAATATGATTATATTGTTTCCATCATTGAAGAAACCAAATATATTTCTTTTTTGGGTGTTCAAGATTTATTGAGTTCTATTAAAGCATTTGAGCAAAGGTTGAGTAGGCATGCTGAAAAATCTGTTGAGAGTTCTTTTCAATCCAAGCTTAATTTTGACTCTAAAAGTCATGAATCGTTGAGTTCCAATCAATCTAAAGGTAAATCTTTTAGTGGAGGAAGATTTGGAAGAGGAAGAGGAAGAGGAAGAGGAAAGTTTGAAAGAAGATCAAATGAAGAATCCACTCAACAAACATGTGGAATTTGCAAAAGATCAAGTCATGTTGATAAAGATTGTTGGTTTCGTGGAAAGCCTCAATGTTTTAATTGCAAAAAGTTTGATCATTTGCAAAACGATTGTCGGCTAAAGAATAATCAACAAGCTAATTTTTTTGAAGAGCAAGAAAGTAGTGGAAATACGTTTTATACTTGTCAAGCAATGTCTGAGCAAATGAACGATGTATGATATCTTGATAGTGGTTGTGGAATAATCAACAAGCTAATTTTTCTAAAGAGAAAGAAAGTAGTGAAAATTTGTTCTATACTTGTCAAGCAATGTCCGAGCAAAGGAACGATGTATAATATCTTGATAGTAGTTGTAGTAACCATATGACCAATGGTGATAATATTTTTGTGAACATAGACACCACTTCTAATTCTTAAGTAAGGATGAAAAATGGTGTCGGTTCAAGAAAAAGGCAAGGGAACCATTACTATTGAAACAAAGAAATGAACAAGATACATCCAAGATGTCTTGTTAGTACCAGATTTGGAACAAAATTTGTTGAGTATTGGTCAAATTGTAGAGCATGGGTACTCCATGGTGTTTCAGGACTGCTCTTGCATGATCTATGATTACGGAGAGAAAAAACAATTTATAGCAAAAATTAAGATGGACAAAAACATAAATTTTCCTCTCATTTTTCGGTATTCAAACAATGTTTCTTTGAAGATATAAATTGTTGACGATTCTTGACTTTGACATAGAAGATGTGGGCTCTTGAACTTTCAAAGCTTGAAGATTCTGCAACAAAAGAACATGGTTTATGGATTTCCATCTATATAAGAAATTAAAGAAGTTTGTGAAAAATGTGCAATTAAAAAGCATCATCAAGATGTTTTTCCAAAAAAAAAAAAATGTTTGGAGAGTCAAACCGTTAGAGCTTGTTCATACTGATGTACAGGGACCATCAAGAACACTTTCTCATGGAGGTAACAAATATTTCATAATATTTATTGATGATTTTTTAAGAATGACTTGAATTTATTTTATGAGACAAAATTCCGAATTTTTTCAAGTATTCAAGAAGTTCCAAAAGTTGGTTAAAAGGCAAAGTGGACATTACATTAAGTTGTTAAGAAGTGATAGAGGTACTGAGTAAAACTCTAATGAATTTAATAAATTATGTAAAGACATTGGTATGGAAAGACAATTGATGGTTGGGTATACTCCACAACAAAATGGAGTGGCCAAAAGAAAGAATAGAACCATTGTTGAGATGGCTAAATTGATGGTTTATGAGAAGGGTTTACCTAAATCATTTTGGGCCGAAGCATTATACACGGCGGTTTACTTGATGAATAGGTGTTCAACAAAAGCTTTGAAAAACCAAACTTAGATTGAAGCATGGTGTGGAAGGAAGCAATCAGTGAACCACTATAAGGTTTTGGGGTGAATTTGTTTTGCACAAGTTCCTAAAGAAGTGGGGTACAAATTTTATGAAAGTAGTGAAAAATGTATTTTTGTGGGTTATAGCTCTAAATCAAGGGGTTATAGACTCTTTAGTTTAAACAGAAACAAAGTGATTATTTGTAGAGATGTTCCCGTTAATAAGAAGGACTCTTGAAATTGGAAAGAAAAGAGTGTTCAAAATCAAGTGGTTGTAGCAAATGAAGATTAAGAAAAATCTGAGCATGGAAATGAAAATGAAAAAGTTGAAGTTCCGCCACAAATATCTCCAACAACCAACTCTCTTTCATCTCCTTCTACTTCCACAAGTTCAAGCACTTTATCTCCATGTTCAACTCCAAGGAAATGAGAAGTCTTAGTGATGTGCTGTAAAACGTGGGTAAATTTGAATTTTTTCTAAAAAAGGGCAAAACAGTAATTTGTCACTATAATGTGAATTTAAAATCCGTATTTTTCTAGAGCTCGGATGATGCAACAGACCTCACCATTGAATTCGTCTTGCGAAATCTAGTTATCCTGTCAAGTTTTGTCGAATTTTGAGATAGTCGATTTTTTCACGTTTTACGAGACAACTGGGTGTCTGGTGACCTCACAAATGTCCCCGAAATAAAATTTATAAAATTTTCTTATAATTGAAAAAAATTTCAAATAAAATTAATTTGAACTTAAACCGAGATGAAATTAATTTGTTTCGGGACAAAAACATACCCGAAAATAGGAAACGTGCGGTGCATAATGGACCACATAATTAAAGACTATAAAGAGGGGAAAATATCTGATCTTCCCCACTTGATTAGCTGGTTTCACACGTTAGCATAGAAAGAGAGAGAAGAGAGAAAAGAAAAATTAAAACTTCTACCTTCTCCCTATGATTCACAGAGTTCCACCGGTCGGAATCCTTCGAACCAAGAGTTAAAGTCGATCACCTTGACGAGGGCTATGCTTACGTACCAAGAATAAATGATTTCACCAAAGATCCAAAGAGGAGATTTTGAGGAAATCAAAGTTTTTGAGGCTTGGGAGGTATTCTTGGACTTGGGAGGCATTTTTAAAGGTTTTGTCCATCATTTTACGCTTCAAGAGGTAGGGTTCCCTCCTACCTGGTTTATTTCTAACCTATGGTGACATAAGAAAAGGGTTTGGTGTATAAAATGACCTATGACTTGTCTATGGTTATGGAAGAGAGGAATTGGGTATAGAAATGGCTTAGACAAATTTCTAGCTTGAATTTGATATGTGGAAAGTAGTTGTGTAATTTCTTGGAATGTGGTATTATATGGGCATGATATGTGCTTATATTGTACCCTTGTGAATGAAGTGAGTTATTGGCATTGATGATGAAAGAACATGCTTGTGGTTTGTGTTGGATATAAATGTTAATATGTCCTAGTGATGTATTGACATTGTGAAGGATTATGGTAATTGTATGCAATTGATAAAAATTGCCATGACATATGTTGAAATATATGGTTAAATTGGCATTTATTACATACAGTGCATAACATTGATATTGCAATGATACCTTATATTGCAATTGCACATAAGTATTGCATTCATGGGCATGAGACGTGGGGGGGGGGGTGTTTGTGTGTGTGCATTAGTTGATCAAACACCATACTTGGTGATTGATGGGTGGGATGGGGAAACGTGGATTGAAGATTTGACTGAGTTGCATGGTTGCACAAAGAAACTTTTGTGTCGGGTATAGTAAGAAGGACTAAATTCTCCCTTGGGTGCAAGACCCAGCTACTTGGTTCATATACTCCCCTGTGGTGCAATTCCAGAAAAGTGTAATGGCATACGAAGCCAGCGGTGTGATTCCAAAATCCAATACTCAATAAAGACACATGATTTTGTTTTGTAAAATAGTCATTCGATGTGTTTCATTAATGACAAGTGTATTACACATATTCATTGCATTGTGTTGCAGGAGTCGGTGATGACTCAGGTTCAAGTGCATGAGTGAGTCTCATCTCATTACATGATATGACATGGTAGGATTCCAACATTGAATGACATATTCTTGTTTGGAATGGAAAATAATTGTTGATTATTGCATGTGCACAATATGCATCTAGGGGGGAAGTAGCCTCTGTAGGAGATACTCTATTAAGCGTAGCTCACCCTATATAGGAAAACATTTCAGGTGGGGGATACACATCAGTAGATGACTCTCATTCGGGGCCCCAGTGATGAAGAAAGGCCGACTTGTGGCCTTGAATTTGTTTTTTTGTAAAATTGTTATGAAAACTAATTTTGGTATGTAAATTCATGTAAATGAATGTAATAGAACTAGTATGGATCATGTGTAATGTGGAAAACTTCATTAAACATGTATGAGATGGTGGTGGAATGGATTGGAAATGAAAAACAGGTGGAATAGGCAAAAGTCGACTAAGCATACCGGTATGGCGTACTGGTATGACGAGGTTTAGTGGGTTACCCGTACCGGTATGAATTTTTCTAGAGGGTTACCCATTCCGGTATGGCTTTTTCAGTGGGCAACTCATACCGGTATGGCTTTTTCAGTGGGCAACTTGTACCGGTATAGCTTTTCCAGTGGACAACTCGTACCGATATGGCCTACCGATACACTTTCAAAAAATCTGAAATTTTAAAATTACTTTGCCAACCTATTGGGCTATGGGTTCTTTGATTCCAAGGATATAAATGGACATAAAATAAGTATACACTGTGGTATGTTGGATCCTGTTGGGTCAAATGGCAAAATATGCATGTGTTATACGCGTGGGTAACAATCCCGGTTAAAGGGATTCTCTTGATGTGATGTCGGGTTGGGTGACAATCATGTGTATTTCCGCGGGTTGACGGATAGTCAACAGTTGACAAAGGACCCCTGGTTTTAGGGGCATCACATGTGCTTGCCAGATGCAATTTTTGTGTGGTTGAACCCAAAAGTTTTGAAGAAGCAATCAAAGAAGATGCTTGAAAGAAAGCAATGGAAGACGAAATTCATGTGATTGAGAAAAATAGCACTTGGGAGTTGGTGGAAAGCCAAATAATAAAGAGATCATTGGGATGAAGTAGATTTACAAATCAAAGTTTAATCCAGATGGTTCAATTCAGAAAAATAAAACAAGGCTTGTAGTAAAGGGGTATTCACAACAACACGGTATCAATTACCAAGAGACTTTTACTTTGGGTTGCTCAACTTGATACAATACGTGTAAACCCCACACTTTTATCTTTATACATGTATGTAGGTTTATATAGCAAGTTATTATTTCTTTTGAAATGATAATATGGAAAAATTTTAGGAAATAGTAGTTAAAATTTATGTTAGCTTGCAAATATATGAATTGTTGTAATGGAACTTGTACCAACTTGTTTTAATGTACAAAAGTATGTTGTATAAGTTTGGGTTGGAATTGGAAAGGTTTGGAATGAGTTGGAAATCAAGAAGGAATGATTTGTAGAAAAATAGGCAAAACCTTCTGGAAGGTTAAGGTAAAGGCTTATCCAGTAGGATAAACCTTCCAGAAGGTTGTTGGAAATGGTTATCCAATAGAAAAAACCTTCCAGAAGGTCGATGCACAACCTTCCGGAAGGTTAATAAAGGTTTGTCAAATAGGCAAACCTTCCGAAAGGTCTTCGAAAAATCTAAAAATTTTAAGTCGCGAATAGTTGGCTTTCCTTTCACTATAAATACTTAAGGACAACTCCTTTAGCCCCATTTTAACACTCAAAACCCTAGGAGACCTTAGAGAGGAGTAAAGGAAGAGAAAAACACAAGATCAAAGGGGATTTCAACTTCAAGAAGATCAAAAACTAGTCTTTTCAAGAACATTAAGGTAGGGGGATTTCTTCCATTCTTGTCCATTGATGCTAGGGCTAATATATATGTACTCTTTGACTCTAAATCTTATATATTTAATATGGAATCATATTTTCTTGGTCTTCTTGCAAAGATTACATTTTTTGAACAAAGTTAGGGTTGAATACTCATGAAATCTCATTTTCTTGATATAAAACCCTGGTTTTCAAAAGAGATGGACTTTCTTCTTGATTCTTCCTTTGTTCTTGACTTTGAAACTTTAGTGCTTGGGGTTGAGTAATGAAATGATGTTGTGATGATCTCTTGCTTATTTTCTTAAATTGTTCTCTTGTATTACAAATTGTGAAATTGGAAATTGTTGGAATTGTATCTCTTGAATGATTGTTGTGATGGACTTGAATTGCATTCGAACACTGCCGTAGAGTGTTAGAGGTTAGTCTATCCCAGTGGGGGTGAGATGGTTTGCTAACACTTGTAGTGGTTTGTTGTTTGTGAGAGAAACTACTATTGTTCACGTAAGTTCGAGGCTAAGGGATGGTATACCTTTCCTGGGAAGGATTCGCCAATGCCGTGGGAGACGGTATACGCCATTCCTAAAGTGGTTTGTGTGGTTATGGTTGGATGAACAAGGTAGAGTTGTTGTGTAAATTCATGGAAAACAACCAACATATATGAGAACATATTTATTGTGTGGAATTGGTTTCCTACAAGTGCTTGTGGAGATATGGGACTCTACAAGAACTTGTGGGAAATGACTTATGGTTAGAAATGGTTTATTGTTTGAAAATTCTTTTTATTGTTCATTTAAATTATTACTATTGTGTAAACTTGAGATCGATTGAGATGTTCCTGTTTCATTGCAAAAATTAATATATGATATTTGCAACATGAGACCGACTTGTTTTTCAATGCTTCCAAAACCTTGTATGAGTTTGGAAGAATGTTGCTACAGAGCTTCGTGCTCATCCCCCCTACAAACTATATTTTTCAGATTGTGGTCTAGAGGAAGAGCTCGGGGTTGAAGAGCCAACATATTGGGAGGCTTCACTAGACAGACTTGTGGATCCCGAGGTGGACGTTTAGAGCTATAGTTTATTTTTTGTGCTAGATTCGAGAATTTATTTATGACCATGTATAGTCTAGTATTTTGTTTATTCTGCTTCTAAGTTCAACTGTAATTCTTTTGGAATGTAATTGCCATAGCTTGACATATTCTTTTGGATATAGCGGCAATGGTTGACCTATTCTTTGGGATAATATTGTAAATGTTATATTTGATGGATGAAATTTCTTGAATGATAAAATTATTTAGTTGCTCTCATGATGTGAATGTTTCTTAGTTTGTAATGTCGTCCAGGGTGGTTTTTGGGGGGTTACAAAGATTTGGTATCAGAGCTTAGGCTTTAGGTCTTACATGGGAGCTGTAGGTTATGGATTACCATTAGAGTGTAGGACTAGGTGGAATAGAATCGTTGATATAAATTCTACGCATGCCTAATGCTTTAGATTAAAAGTATGGTTAGGATGTCTTGTACATTAATGAAACTAAATTGTGAATTAATGTGCAAGATGGACGGTAGGCATAGACGTGGATGAGGTCGTGGTGGCCAAGCAAACCCATCACCACCACCACCTCCCGATGCCATGAACAACATCTACCAATACTTAAGGGAGCTCACCACTCTGGTACAAAACTAGAATGGAAACAACAACAACCACAATGGGGGAGCTCATCCACTAGCCCAAGTACCAGGCAACGGGGATGAGAATTAGAGAATGGTCGTTCTTCGAGAGTTTCTAAGACAACGCCCACCCATTTTTCAAAGAAGCTCTAATCCCTTGGATGCGGATAGATGGATCCGCCGAGTGAAAAAGATTTGTTACGGCATGGGTGTGGTCGATGACCTGAAGGTCGGCTTGGCGACATATCTACTAGAGGGAGAGGCCGACTATTGGTGGGATTCCGTAAAGAGAAGGAGGAACACCGATGCACTCATTTGGGAGGAGTTCGACCAAATCTTCCAAGACAAGTATTTTCTGGAATCAGTTAGGGACATAATGAAGGCAGATTTTCTTGCTCTACAACAGGGCAGCATGACGGTGGCCTAGTACGAGAGGAGGTTTGTTGAGCTATCCCGTTATGTTATAGAGTTTATATCTACTAAGGCCAACCAGGCCAAACGCTTTGAACAAGGCTTGAGGCCTGCCATCAGGGAGAAGCTGGTGGCTCTTAAGATTCGAGATTATGGGGATCTGGTTGATAGAGCAGCACTAGTGGAGAGAGAAGCCAAGGACACTCAGAGGCGACAGAGCTTCTCGAGGGGAGGTCCGATTAGGACCGGTGCTAGCACTAGTGGAGTGTAGTGGGTGGCACCATATCGACATCCAGATCAGGCGGGTGGACAGAGACTTCAGACAACTCGAGGAGCTGGAGGCATACCAGAGAGGACAGACTCGGATCCACGCCAATGCTTTACATGTGGAGGTGTCGGGCACTTCAGAAATAACTGCCCATCTCTTCCCCCAAGACCCAATCAAGCAACTGGACAAGTAAATGCAAACAAGCCACCCCTACAAAGGCCAGCATAGCAAAGACCGTTACAAGCTCAAGCCCCCGGCAGCGCCAGTCAAGGGAGAGTTTTTGCCTTGACTCAATCGGAGGAGGATGCTTCTAATGCTGTAGTGGAAGGTATCGTGCTTCTTTATAACTCTTGGGCCCGAATCTTATTTGATCCCAGTGCTACACACTCATTCATACGTACTGCATATGCTTTTAATTTGGGATTGGACTTTGGGAAGCTAGAACATGCCTTTAATATTGACATGCCCACGAGAGAACGGTTAGATACAACAAGAGTGTGTAGAAGATGTGTGCTTCGCAATGGGGAGCAAGAGTTGGTTGTCGATTTGCTTGCGTTGGATATAAAGGGGTACGACATTATATTTGGGATGAATCTGTTGTCCACTTTCCGTGCGGTGATGGATTGTTGTCGCAAGCAGATTTCATTCCAATTGGCGAGAGGGGTAGTTTTTACTTTCAAGAATGATCGCAATTCTTCCCATCCATTTCCCACGACGGGAAATAGATTCTTGAAAGCTAAGGCAGGGAGTAATTTGAGTTTCTTGGCCAGCTTAATGGGAGATGATCGAGACAAATCCCAATCGGATGTAATATTGGTGGTGCCGAACTTTCTAGATGTTTTTCCCGAGGAATTACCTAGGTTACCCCTACAATGAGAGATTGAGTTCAAGATTGATCTTTACCCGGGAATCGAACCCATATCCATTACTCCTTATCGAATGGCACCTTTGGAGTTGAAGGAGCTAAGGAAGCAATTAGACCATTTGTTGGCTATTGGGTTTATCTGTTTGAGTGCTTCACCTTGGGGAGCCCCAGTCCTCTTTGTTAAAAAACATGACGAGACACTTCGATTATGTACGGATTATCGAAGGTTAAACTGAGTAATGGTAAAGAATAAATATCCATTGCCAAGGATTGATGATTTATTCGATCAGCTGAGGGGTTCCGAGTCTTACTCCAAGATTGATCTTCACACGGGGTACCATCAACTGCGGATCAAGGAGGAAGATATTCCTAAGACAACTTTCCGTACATGGTATGGTCATTTCGAGTATACGGTGATGCCATTCGGATTGACTAATGCTCCAGTAGCCTTTATGGACTTGATGAACAGGGTATTTCAACCGTATCTAGATTAGTTTGTCATTGTGTTTATTGATGACATACTTATCTATTCCCGAACTCACGAGGAACATGGACGTCATCTCTCTATTGTGCTACAAACATTGAGAGAACATAAGTTATATGTGAAGATGAGTAAATGCGAGTTTTGGATGAAGGAAGTGAAATTCCTTAGTTATGTTGTGTCCAAAAAAGGGGTAGCTGTTGACCCTGCAAAGATTGAAGCCGTGATGAAATGGGAACCACCTAAGAATGTGAACGAAGGACGGAGCTTCTTGGGTTTAGCAGGCTACTATCGGAGGTTTTTGGGAGGGTTCTCCAAGCTAGCGATGCCAATAACTCGCCTTATGAAGAAGGGAGAAAAGTTCGTATGGACTCAAGCGTGTGAACTAGCCTTTAGCACCTTGAAGGATAGGTTGGCGAAGGCACCTGTCCTCATTATTCTGAGCAGTGGGGAAAGATATGATGTGTACACCGATGCTTCGCTACGAGGCTTGGGATGTGTGCTAATGCAGGGAGGCAAGGTTGTTGCTTATGGTTCGAGACTATTAAAGGTTCATGAGTGGAATTATCCTACTCATGACTTGGAGCTTGCCGCTGTGGTTTTTGCTCTCAAGTTGTGGAGGTGTTACTTGTATAGGAAAAAGTTTCAAGTGTTCTCGGATCATAAAAGCCTCAAGTATGTGTTCACACAGAAAGATTTGAATCTTTGGCAGAGAAGGTGGGTTGAGTATCTAGAAGATTATGATTTCACACTCAACTACCATTCGGGGAAGGCCAATGTAGTCGCTAATGCACGTAGCTGAAAGTTTTGGGGTGAACTCAATGTTCTTACAAGTAAATGGAGGATGAGGGATGCCCTTGGAGACTATGATCTATGGGTTGGATAAGATAGATCCCAGCCATGCCTATTCAACCTTATGGCCTAACCTACCCTTCAACATAGGGTCGTGGAATTGCAATGCTTACATCCTGACTTAGCGTCGATTCGAGCTAAGTTGGAGAATGGAGAAACAATGGAGGGTTGGTCTTTGAGAAATGGAGAACTGAGATATGGGGAGAAGCTATGTGTTCCTAATGATTTATCCCTAAAGGAGGAGATACTTGGAGAGTGTCATCGCTCTAAGTTTGCTATTCACCCTAGTAGAACAAAAATGTATAGGGACATGAAGCGCCAATATTGGTGGAAGGGAATGAAGAAGGATGTGACAAGGTTCATAGCACGATGTGCGGTGTGCCAGCAGATGAAGATCGAACATCAAAAGCTAGGAGGATTAATACAGTCTTTGCCTATCCTAGAGTGGAAGTGGGATCACATCACCATGGATTTCATGTCGGGTTTACCATGGACTTTGCGAGGGCATAATGCAGTATGGGTCATTATGGACAGACTCACCAAATCCGCTCACTTCTTGAGTATGAAGACTACCGACACGTTAGAGACCTTGAACAAGCTCTATATTCGCGAGATAGTGAGATTGCATGGAGTCCCACTATCCATTGTGTCAGATCGCGATTCTCATTTCGTGGCACAATTTTGGCAAAGTCTACAACGAGCTATGGGGACAGAGTTACACTTTAGCACCGCTTTTCATCCTCAAACGAATGGCCAATCTGAGAGGGTAATACAAATTTTGGAGGACATGCTACGAGCTTGCGTGTTGGACTTTAAAGGGAGTTGGAGTGATCATTTACCGTTGGTGGAATTTGCATACAACAACAACTATCAGGCAAGTATTGGAATGGCTCCATATGAAGCATTGTACAGAAGGCCATGTCGATCACCGACGTGTTGGTTAGAAGCGGGTGAGAATAGCTTGTTTGGGCCGAATATTGTTTAGGAAACTACAGAGAATATTCAACTCATCCAGGAGAGACTACGCACGGCTCAAAGTAGACAGAAGAGCTATGCGGATGGAAGACGAAGATCGTTGGAATTCCAAGAGGGAGATTATGTGTTCCTTAAGGTATCACCCAAGAAGGGAGTGTTTAGATTTGGCAAGAAGAGGAAATTAGCACCATGATACATCAAACCCTTTGAAGTGATCAAGGGGGTAGGCAAAGTGGTGTATCAACTTCGGCTACCCGCTTAGTAATTAGGGGTATATGACGTGTTCCATGTGTCAATGTTGAGGAAATGTCAATCAGATACAACACAGGTTGTGGATTTGGAAGATATTGAAGTTCAAGATGGAACAACATATGAAGAACAACCAGTGAAGATTCTCGACACGAAGGAGAAGGTACTACGAAACAAAGTAATCCAACTAGTGAAGGTCTTGTGGCAACATCACGAAATAGAGGAGGCTACTTGGGAACCCGAGCGGGAGATGCGAGAGAAGTACCCGTATTTATTTACTACTTGAGGTAAGTTTCGAGAACGAAACTTTCTTTAAGGGGGATGGATTGTAAACCCCACACTTTTATCTTCATACATGTATGTAGGTTTATATAGCAAGTTATTATTTCTTTTGAAATGATAATATGGAAAAATTTGAGGAAATAGTAGTTAAAAGTTATTTTAGCTTGCAAATATATGAATTGTTGTAATGGAACTTGTACCAACTTTGTTTAATGTACAAAAGTATGTTGTATAAGTTTGGGTTGGAATTGGAAAGGTTTGGAATAGATCGGAAATCAAGAAGGAAGGATTTGTAGAAAATTAGGCAAAACCTTCTGGAAGGTCGCTGAAAAACCTTATGGAAGGTTAAGGTAAAGGCTTACCTAGTAGCATAAACCTTCCGGAGGGTTGTTGGAAATGATTGTCTAGTAGACAAAACCTTCCAAAAGGTCGATGCACAACCTTCCGGAAGGTTAATGAAAAGGTTTGTCGAATAGGCAAACCTTCAGGAAGGTCGATGAACAACCTTCTGGAAGGTCGATGAACAACCTTCTGGAAGGTCTTCCAAAAATCTGAAAATTTTAAGTCGCGAATAGCTGGCTTTCCTTTCACTATAAATACTTAAGGACAACCTCTTTAGCCCCATTTCAACACTCAAAACCCTAGGAGACCTTAGAGAGCAGCAAAGGAAGAGAAAAACACAAGATCAAAGGGGATTTCAACTTCAAGAAGATCAAAACCTAGTCTTTTCAAGAACATTAAGGTAGGGGGTTTCCTTCCATTCTTGTCCATTGATGCTAGGGCTAATATGTATGCACTCTTTGAGTCTAAATCTTATATATTTGCTATGAACTCATCTTTTCTTGGTCTTCTTGCAAAGATTACATGTTTTGAACAAAGTTAGGGTTGAATACCTATGAAATCTCATTTTCTTGATATAAAACCCTAGTTTTCAAAAGAGATGGACTTTTATCTTGATTCTTACTTTGTTCTTGACTTTGAAACTTTAGTGCTTGGGGTTGAGTAATGAAATGATGTTGTGATGATCTCTTGATTATTTTCTTAAATTGTTCTCTTGTATTACAAATTGTGAAATTGGAAATTGTTGGAATTGTATCTCTTGTATGGTTGTTGTGATGGACTTGAATTGCATTCGAGCACTGCCGTAGAGATTTAGAGGTTAGTCTATCCCAGTGGGGGTGAGATGGTTTGCTAACACTTGTAGTGGTTTGTTGTTTGTGAGAGCAACTACTATTGTTCATGTAAGTTTGAGGCTGAGGGATGGTATACCTTTCCTGGGAAGGATTCGTCAATGCCGTGGGAGATGGTATACGCCTTTCCTAATGTGGTTTGTGTGGTTATGGTTGGGTGAACGAGGTAGAGTCATTGTGTAGATATATGGGAAACAACCAACATACATGAGAACATATTTATTGTGTGGAATATGTTTCCTACAAGAGCTTGTGGAGGTATGAAACTCTACAAGAACTTGTGGGAAATGACTTATGGCTAGAAATGGTTTATTGTTTGGAAATTCCTTTTACTGTTCATTTAAATTATTATTATTGTGTAAACTTGAGATCAATTGAAATGTTACTGTTTCCTTTCAAAAATTAATATATGATATTTGTAAAATGAGACTAGCTTGTTTTTCAATGCTTCCTAAACCTTGTATGAGTTTGGAAGAATGTTGCTATAGAGCTTCGTGCTCATCCCCCCTACAAACTATATTTTTCAGATTGTGGTTAAAAAAAAGAGTTCGGGGTTGGAGAGCTGACATATTGGGAGGCTCCACTAGACGGACTTGTGGATCCTAAGGTGGACGTCTAGAGCTATAGTTTATTTTTGGTGCTAGACTCGGAAATTTATTTACGACCATGTGTAGTCTAGTATTTTGTTTATTCCGCTGCTAAGTTCAACTATAATTCTTTTGGAATGTAATTGCCATAGCTTGACATATTCTTTTGGATATAGCGGCCATGGTTGGCCTATTCTTTGAGATAATATTGTAAATGTTATATTTGATGGATGAAATTTCTTTAATGATAAAATTACTTAGTTGCTCTCATGATGTGAATGGTTCTTAGTTTATAATGCTGTCCAGGATGGTTTTTGGGGCGTTACAATACGGCTTCTTATTGCTCTTGCTTCAGAAATGGGCTGGTTTCTTAATCAATTATATGTAAAATCAGCGTTGTTGAATGGTGTGTTGAAAGAATAAGTTTATGTAGAGCAAACTCAAGGCTTTGCGGTCAACGATGAAGAATGAAAAGTATACAAGCTAAAAAAGGTTTTGTACGGGCTGAAACAAAGCACCTTGAGCATGGTATAGTGAGATTTGTTAGATATTAGTTAGGTCATGGACCCGAACCGGGGAACCCATGGTGGGTTGATCCAAATGAAAGAATTCCCAAAGGGGCATGTCTTTTGGAGGTATCCTTTACCACTAAAAATAGCTGTCTGTTAAATATTAACAGACATGTCCTTACAGAATGTGTCTCTCAATGATACTCATTGGTTGCCTATATAAACCCAAGGCAATCCAAAAGATGAGATACCTTCTGATAATTCATCTAATGTTAAAAACTCTCTTCTCTCTCTTCCTACATAACATTTGTAAGGCTTTTGTACTGTGGAAACTCAGTGTTGATTCCTATTGTGTAACGACACCATACTGCTCGAGCAATCGAAAAAATACAATTTTTCAGATTCTAAAGTACGTGGAACATCTTCAAATGATTTTTAGGATTAAAGCAAACAAGGTATGTTTTTGATCCTATACTTCTGCAATATGTATACGATTCCCAACGTTGGTATCAGAGCCATTTAAGATGTTCTCGTACCTTTGGAATCAATTATTAATTATTTAGAAATACTGTTTTTATGAAAATTTTCAAACAAACTTTAATGGCATCTCAAACAAACGGTCTTCAAATGCTTTGAAATTTTAATATATTGCAATTAATATATATATATATATATGAACTAATCTGTAAAGTTTCATGAGAAATGGTCTCACAATTTGCGACTTCAAACTTTTTTTTTTTTTTTTTAAATTTCAAGTTCAGCTTGTCAATTGTGAACCTACTGGCCAGACTGAACATCGACACACCGTTGTGTTTGGTATTTTAATTTTATGTTTTTGTCAAGTCAAGGAATGCATGATGATGAGAGGCATGTTACTATTTTTTTAAAATTTTGTTTTATCCTTTCTTTATTGCGTCTTTCACGTTCTTAACATAAGCAATAAGAAAAATCAAAACCAAAGGCATAAAAGCTACTTGGCAGATTTTTTTTCTTGTGGGACCCATGGCCTTTAGTCACTTGTTTTATTGGGAGCTTAGTGAAGGCAAGACATGGTGCATCCTATTTCATCACTTTTATAAATGGCTTTAGGCGCTTCGGTGATGTCTATTTGATTTCTCACAAGTCTGAAGCATTGGATTGCTTCAAACGTTACATTAAAGAGGTTGAGAATCAACAAGACAATAGCATTAAGGTTCTTAGAATTGATCGAGGTTGCGAGTATCTATCTAAACAGTTTAAAAGTTGTGTGAAAAAATGAATAATCAAGCAATTGACAATACCTGACACTCCGCAACAAAATGGTGTAGCGGAGAGATGAAATCGTACCTTGCTTGATATGGTTAGGTTTATGATGACACAGGCTCCTCACCGATTTCATATTGGGGAGATGCTTTATTGACTGCTACTTATATCCTTAACCTAGTGCCTTCTAAATCTGTTCTTTCTATCCCATATGAGTTATGGATAGGCACAAAACCTGACTTAAATAATTTATGGTCATGGGGTTCAACAGTTTATATACACAATACTTCTCATAGATATGAGAAGTGTACCTTCATCCGCTATTTTAAGCACTCTTAGGCCCTACGTGTTTATACGAGAACAACTTGATGAAAGGGTAACTAAAATTGAGTCACGGGATGCAATTTTTCTACAAGAGGATTTTCCTAGCAGAGGAGACGTGTCTAAAGGAATGGAACTTTATAAGTTAGATGATCCCCAAAGAGATATACCCACTAACCAAGTAGAGATCGAGAAAATAGTTTTGTCACCTCCTAGGGACAGTGGGAGCAATATACTCAATGGTGGATCAGTTCCAATGGATTTAGATCCATACGACATAGAGTTACGTAGAAGCAAGCGTGGAACCATCCCTTGACATCATTTTGAGACTGAAGGGGAAGCTTTCATGGTTGCTCCACATGATGATGCCGAACCTAAAAATATTAACGATGCTCTATCGTCACCCACTAGTAATGAGTGGATAGCTGCAACAAATGATGAGATGGAGTCAATGAAGGCCAATCAAGTCTAGGACTTGGTTGACCTTCCACCTGGGCGCAAAGCCATTGGGAACAAATGGGTTCTCAAAATTAAGTGCAAGGCAGATGGGTCCATAGAAAGGTATAAGGGAGGGTGTGGACTACGAGGAAACCTTTTCTTCAGTTATAAGGTTTGCCTTGATTCGCATGATTCTAGCTATTGTCGCACATTTGAATTTAGAAATATATCAAATGGACATTAAAACTGCATTTCTTAATGGAGAATTGGATGGGGAAATCTACATGGATCAACCTGAAAGCTTCATGGTGGTGGGTCAAGAGAACAAAGTTTGTAAACTCCAATGATCCATTTATGGCTTGAAGCAGTCATCCAGACAGTGGTATCTAATGTTTCATCGAGCTATCACTTCTAATGAGTTTATGATGATCGATGAAGACCATTGTGTGTATGTTAAACGGTCTAAAGATAGCTTCTTGATTCTATCTTTGTATGTTGATGATATTTTATTGGCTAGAAATAATAAGTAGATGATTATCACTACTCAAAAGTGGTTGTCATCAACAATTGAGATGAAGTACTTAGGTGAAGCAAGTTATGTGTCGGAGTTAAGATCTTAAGGATCGTTGTAAGAAACTTCTTGGTTTGTCTCAAGAGACTTACATTAAGAATGTGCTTGAACGATTTCAGATGTAGAACTGCAAACCCATAGACACTCCTGTAGCGAATAACCATAGCCTAAGCCTAAAGATGTGCCCTAAATCTCCTAAGGAAAAGGAAAGGATGGCTTATTTTCAATCAAATTATGAAATAACTCATTGGAAGGTAGTCAAAAGGATACTACAATATCTCAAGGGGACTTCATATTATATGTTATGCTACCAGTCTCTAGATTTACAGATGGTTGGATATATTGATGCTGATTGGGGTGGTGATATAGATGAACGCAAGTCCACATCAAGATATGCTTTCTTACTTAATGGTGGGGCCATTACATGGAGTAGTAAAAAGCAATCATGCATATCCTTATCCAACATGGAAGTAGAATACGTGGCTTGTTCTATTCCTGTACAAGAGGCTGTTAAGAAGGTTCTTTCAACATCTAGGAGTTGTCGCACATACCTTGGTCCTAGTGACGATTCATTGTGATAGCATGGTTGTATTAGCTTATGCTAATGGTCCTAAGTATCATGGAAGAACCAAACACATAGATCTAAGATATCATTACATTAGAGACATGAAGTAACCTTGGAACACATACCTACAACTCAGATGGTTGCAGACCCTGTAACTAAGCCTATAGCTAAAGATGTATATATGACTCATGTTAGAACTCTAGGCCTTCTTAGGTATTGATTATGTGTTAGAGATTGTATGGATCACATAGTCATTTGTATTGACATTTTTATTGATATTAATACATGGTTTTAATTGCAATTAAATGTTATATTGCTTGATTACCTTGATATTTGAGAAAACACCCATATTAAGTATGTTAGTGGGCATAATTGGATCACTCACACGAGCAATCACCTTTGGCACTTGATATGGCGAGCAAAGATGAGATGCTCTAGCATATAGTATCACTCTGTTT
Source organism: Ilex paraguariensis (assembly GCA_963454935.2). Classification (NCBI taxonomy): domain Eukaryota; kingdom Viridiplantae; phylum Streptophyta; class Magnoliopsida; order Aquifoliales; family Aquifoliaceae; genus Ilex; species Ilex paraguariensis. Next base: position 717,830 of record CAUOFW020001058.1, on the reverse strand, counting down.
TGTATACAGAGTGAGATCTAACATTTGAGGATCGATAATGGACACAACTCCATGTCTATTATGCATGTGTTTGTTGATTAGCCAGATACGAGATCTTAATTTGAAGTCTTTGGAGGGCAAGCAAATAGAGAACTTGGGTTAGACGCTTGCAAAGCATCTAGACTAAGATCTATACGATATTTGAGTATGACATAAGTTCTCCTTAGGATTGAGACACTTTACTGTAGCATGTATTTCTTACTACATGTGCTTGGTGACAATTAAGGAGGTGAAGGAATGGATCCCTACTTCCTTACTATGTGAGCCCTCTGAGTCATTTTTACATGACCAAGTTATTTTGTTTAAGCAAACATTCTATGTACTCTTTGGCTTTTGACTATGTCATAAAGTGAAAGAATTAATGCTCAGCTACTTTGGCATGTTGCTTACGGCCATGAGTGATTCGGCCTTCCAGGACATTGCTAGGAAAAAGATTAATTTTGAACTAAGTAACATGAGGGCAAAATGAAGACCATTTGGAACATCCTGTGGTATGTTCACTGTCGACAACTTTGGGCGCTAGTTTAGATAGTGAAAAAGTGAGAATGTATAGGCAAAAGCTTGAGGGGTTATGCATGTTCTTATATTCTGAGGGATTAGAGATGCTTGAATCGGTGTATTTGAATAGGTCTAGAGTTCTTGAGACACCATTTTTATTATTTATTATTTTTTTTTTGGGTTGATGTCTCTATGTTGGCACTGTAGAGTTTCTAGTGTAGAGCTCCCAAATTGTAGGTGTGCTCAGCGATCGCACACCCCATTAGCCTAAATGAATTGGTGTTAATGTATATAATGGATTGGCAGAGATGACAATATCGTACCCACCACATGCGAGTGGGAGATGTTAGATATTTGTTAGGTCATGGACTCGAACCAGGGCGCCCATAGTGGGTTGACCCAAATTAAAGAATGCCCAAAGGGGCATGTATTTTGGAGGTATCCTTTACCATCCAAAATACATGTCTATTAAACGTTAATAGACATGTCCCTATAGAATGTGTCTCTCAATGACACCCATTGGTTGCCTATATAAACTCAAGGCAATCCAATAGATGAGATACCTTTTGATAATTCATCTAATGTTAAAAACTCTCTTCTCTCTCTCTCCCTACATAACATTTGTAAGGCTTTTGTGCTATGCAAACTCGGTGTTGATTCTATGACGCCCCAAAAATTGGGGGTCCTTAATTTAACAAAATTTTGGCAGAGTTTTATTTGTACGGGAAGCTCTACCCAAAACACAATCTGTGCATTAAACAATCACATGACCCATCCGAGGTCTAATATATAATATTGACCACACTGGGTCTATTTAAAAGCAAACATTGACCACACCGGGTCTATTTAAAAGTAAGCATATAATAGCATGCAAGATTTCATTAAAATAGTCCAAAAACTAACTTAGTGAATGTTTTGAAAAAACATAGTTTTTCATAATAAAACTCTATATATACAAGTTCCATTACAAGTAATTCCATATAATTACATGTCCAAAAACAAAATTTTTGCAAAACTTCAAAACAAAAGCCACATTCCGGCTTTCTTCATCCACGGGGCTCAGATTGGGAGCCTTCCACTAATGTGTATCCCGCACCTGAAATGTTTCCCATATAGGGTGAGCTAACGCCTAGTAGAATTATTCCTACAGAGGCTACTCCCCACCTAACTGGATATGTAATGTTTACATTTAACATTCATACCAAACAACATTCCAAACAAAGTATAAAATTTTATGTTGGAATTTCACCATGTCATGCTATGGAATGAGATGAGACTCACTCACGCACATCCATCCAAGCCCTCACTGACTCCCATCACACAATGCAATGCACGTGTAAAAACCTTTAACATTGATGGAATACATCCAATGATCATTTTTGAAATACAAATTATGTGTTTATAAAACCAACTCATTCTTAGATGTTTCCCTTCGAATCACTACTTTATATTACAAAATCATTTGTCTTTGTTGGGTATTGGATTCCAGAATCACACCGACTGGCTCCGTACGCCATTACACTTTTTCGAAATTTCACCCCAGGGAAGTGTATGAACTAAGTAGCCAGAATTTTCACCCGAGGGAGTGTCTAACCCTTCTTGCTATACCCAACACAAGTTTTTCTTATGAAACCATGTGACTCTCTTGGATCTTCAATCCCACATTTTTGAGTCCATATATCAATCACCAAGAGTGGTGTTTCATTAAACCATGCATACACACCCACATTCGCGCCTAAGCCCATGAATGTGCTGCCAACCACATGCCCAAAATGTAAGGATGCCAAATGAGCAATTTCAATAGCCATAACATATCCATGTGCAATGAATGCCATATGGATTATTTCTATCACATTTCAACACTTAAATTTTCAATGTAAATCACCTCATAAGCATATGATTTCAACACACCATAACATCCAAGCATGTTATTTCAATTTTATCAAAATGACACTTCAATCATTCAATGCATTTATCAAACCCCCATACAAGACATAATTTATATAGAAACATAAAATGCACACATAGCACCCCCAAAATAGGCTGCATAACAACCCACATAGCAGCCCCAAAACATGCCGCATAACAGCCCCAAAATAGCCCATAAAACAGTCCCAACACAGTCCAAAGAACAGCCCATAAAACAGTCCCAAAAATGTCTACAAAATAGTCCATAAAATAGCCCACTATGAACACTATAGGCTAGAAATGAACTGGAGTAGGAGGGAACCCTACCTCTTAAAGCGTAAATCGAAGGCTAGAACTCAAGAACACCAACCAAAACCTCCAAAACTTGATTTTCCCAAAATCTCCCATTTGGATCTTAGGTGAAATCCTTTGTTCTTTGTGTGGTTGCGTTGCCCTCGTCGATGTGAGCGACTTTAACTTTTGGCTCGACAGATTCCAACCAACAGAACTCTGAGAATCGACGAGATAAAATTTATTTTCTCTCTTTTCTCCCCCTCTTTGTCCCACACGTTTAAGGGCTGAATTGTAGAGATATTTTTGCTGAAATATCTGATTTTTAACCCTATTTATAATTTTAAAGACTTGGCTCACATCGAGCCGCACGCCTCCTACTTATTCGTGCCTGTTTTTCATCCCGAAATGATTCATTACATCTCGGTTTAAGTTTAAATTAATTTTATTTAAAATTTAATCCAATTCTAATGGATAAACTTGTTTTTGGGGACGTTCTTGAGGTCATTCGTCACCCAGTTGTCTCGTAAAATGTGCAAAATCTGACTATCTCAGAATTCGAAGAAAATTGATAGGGTAGCTTGATTTCGCGATATGAATCTAACGGTGAGGTCAATTGCGTCATCTGAGCTCTAGAAAAATATGGGTTTTAAACCCGTATTATAGTGGCAAATTACCATTTTTTCCTTTTCATAAAAAGTTCAAAATTTTCCTAGTTTTACATTTTTCCCCCTTAAAAGAACATTGTCCCCGAAATTCACACACACATGCACATTTAACCACATGCATATGCAACAGTCATATAATACTAAATGACTATAAGAATGTACCTCTATCATCGAATAAGAAAGGATAACTGGTACGGATAGTGTCATCGCGCTCCCATGTCGCCTCCTTCACTCCTTGGTGTTGCCACAACACCTTCACTAGTCTCACGGTATTGCCACGCAAGACCTGATCTCGACTATCTATGATGTGCACTGGTCCCTCCTCAAAGGTCCCATCAGCATCAACAGTCAACTCACTCCAATCCACTACATGTGTCGGATCTGGGGTATACTTTCCGAGCATAGAGACAAAGAATATTGCATAAACACCCGATAGGCTTGGCGGTAACGCCAACCAGTAAGTCACTGCACCCACCCTCTCGAGTACCTCGAAGGACCCGATATACCTCGAGCACAGCTTTTTCCACTTACCAAACCTGACCACTCCTGTCTTAGGTATCGCCTTCAAGAAAACCTGATCTCCCACCACAAATTCTAGAGGTCGTCACGGTCTATCGGCGTTGCTCTTCTATCGACTTTGAGGCATGAAAAGACGCTTTCAAATCAAGTCCACATTTTTCGAGGTGTCTCTAACCAATTATGGACCCGTAGAGGGTCTTTCTCCTACCTCATCCAACAAATCAGAGAACGACATGACCTCCCATATAGTGCCTCATAGGGTACCATATGTATGCTCGCCTAGTAACTATTGTTGTTGGAGAACTCTATTAAAGGTAGATGATCTTCCTAGCTACCCTTGAGATTTAGGACGCATGCCCATAGCATGTCCTCTAATGTCTGGATGGTCCTCTCAGACTGACTGTTCGTCTAGGGATGAAAAATAGTGCTCATCATCAACCGTGTCCCCATAGCTCGCTGAAAACTCTCCCAAAAATAAGCCATAAACCTAGGATCCCGATCCAATATTATTGATACAGGCACCCTATGCAACCGGACAATCTCTTCTATGTACAACCTACAGAATTCCTCTAGTATGAAGGTCATCCACATCGCCAAAAAGTGTGCCAACATAGTAAGTCGGTCCACTATCACCCACACCACATCATGCCCTCGCGATGTCCGTGGCAAGTGACTCACAAAATCCATCATGACATGCTCCCACTTCCACTTAGCTACCTCCAAAGCCTGGAATAACCCTGCTGGTCTCTGGTGTTCAGCTTTCACCTACTGACACGTGAGATATCGGCTAACAAAATTTCCAACGTCTTTCTTCATCTCCCTCCAATAATACTGGCAATGGAGATCAAGATACATCTTCGTGCCACTTGGATGCACAGCAAATTGGGAGAAATTGAATTCCCTAAGTATCTCCTCTCTGAGCTCCACATACTTGGGAACCACAATCCTTCCTCTAAACCGAAGACTACCATCCGAGTGAATGGTCTAGCCCTCGTCCCTTGTACCTACCTATACACGGTCCATGACGGATGATAACTCTGTATCCTGACTCTGGGACTCAATCACCCTGCTCAGTAAGGAAGGTGTAGCCACCAAACTCCCTAAAGTACCATGAACCTGCCTCATGTAACCTAGCCTAAACTATCCCACAGTGTCGAGCATCTGTCGGGAAGCCACACTAGCCAAGACTCACCATAACTTCCTGTTGAGTGCATCAGCCACCACATTTGCCTTACCGGGATAGTAATGCAAAGTGAAGTCCCAGTCCTCCAGAAACTCCATCCACCCGCGTTGCCTTATGTTGAGGTCCTGTTGTGTAAAGATGTACTTCAGACTCTTGTGGTCCGAAAACATCTCAAATTGCCCCGTATAGATAATGGCGCCAAGCCTTCAAGACAAAGACAATGGCCGCCAACTCCATGTCATGTGTGGGGTAATTCTACTCGTGGTTCTTTAACTGCCGAAAACCATAAGCCACCACCCTTCCGGACTGCATCAAAACACATTCAAGTCCGTCCTTGGAGGCATCATAGTATACTGTATACCTCTGTCCCCTTTCCGGGACTATCAAAATAGGAGTAGAAGTAAGTCTCCACTTCAACTTCTAAAATGCCTTCTCACACGCATCATTCCACTCAAACTTGACCTCTTTCTGGGTAAACTTGGTCATAGGTGTAGCTAGTCGGGAGAATTCCTCAATAAACCTCCTATAATACCCCGCCAATCCCAAGAAACTACGTATCTCGAAGACTGACTTTGGCCTCTCCCAATTCATGAATGCCTCAACTTTCTTCGAGTTTACGGATACACTCGAAGTTGACACTACGTGTCCCAAAAACTTCACTTCTATAAGCCAAAATTCACACTTGTTGAACTTGGCGTACAACTGATGGTCTCTTTAGACCTAGAGAACAATCCTCAAATGACCCTCATGCTCTTCCTTAGACTTGGAGTATATCAAGATGTCGTCAACAAAAACTACGACAAACTGATCTAGGTAGGGTTGGAACACCCTATGCATGAGATCCATGAATGCCGCCGGGACATTCGTCAATCCGAAAGGCATGACTGTAAACTCGAAATGACCATAGCGCGTCCAAAACGCCGTCTTAGGGATATCCGCCTCCCTAACCCTCAACTGATGGTAACCGGTGCAGAGATCTATCTTGGAGTAAACTAGTGCCCTTCTCAGCTGATCAAACAAGTCATCAATCCTCAGAAAAGGGTACCTATTCTTGATAATAACCTGATTCAACTACCGACAATCTGTACACAATCGAAAGGTCTTGTCCTTCTTCTTGGCAAACAATACCGGAGTGCCCCAATGTGAAGTACTCAGTCTAATAAAGCCCTTGTCCAACAATTCTTGCAATTGGACATTGAGTTCTTTCAACTCAGCTAGCGCCATGCTATGTGGAGTCATAGAAATAGGCGACGTACTAAGATGCAACTCAATGGTGAAGCCTACATCCCTATGTGGAGGTAATCCTGATAGTTCATCCAAAAAAGCATCCTCATATTCGCACACGACCCGAGGTAGACCCAACTTCTATCTAGCCTCATCCTCCAGGACAGGGCTTGCTAGCCAACCCATCAACTGCCCATGCCAACGGGAATCATACACGGCCTGAGGTAAAGCATCACGCTTTTCCCCCTGAAACTTGAAACAAATCCCCTTTGGGGTGTAAGTAGTAACCCTTTTCCGATCACAATCAATGACGACTCGATGTGCTGCCAACCAATCCATCCCGAGTATAACATCGAATTGTGACATGTCAATGACCCTAAGGTCTACGGTGAGTAGAATCCATGAGATCTCTAACTCACAATCCCGACATATCTGATGAATTCTCACCCTAGCTCCTACGGGAGAACTCACAAGCAATGGCGCTTCCAAGGTCTCAATCTCTAAGCCCAAATCCCTCACACAAGTTAAATAATAATAGGGCACTAACTTAGTATCCCAGAGTAGGGATCAAAGTTGAACATTTGAGATTTCTCCCATTGTCTCATTAGTAGAGTGTGCGCCACCACTAGTAGACATTAATACCCTAAACCATTCCATTCATTCTCTTCCCGACCCCCAAGGTTATGTGCTCTAACCCTAGTGTCTCCTTTCTATATATATTTCACCATGTATATAATTCTCATAACACATAGCACATACACATGTAGCATTTAAACACATAAGATGAAATGCATAATGAATGCAATGGTCTAGACCCAATGCCCATTAGCCCAAGGTAATCGCCTACCTATGCTCTGATACCAAGCTGTGACACTCGAAAAATAGGAGGTCCTTAACTTAACAAAATTTGGGCAGAGTCTCCTTTGTACGGGAAGGCTCTACCCAAAACACAATCTGTGCATTAAACAGTCACATGACCCATCCAAGGTCCAATATACAATATTGACCACACCGGGTCTATTTAAAAGTAAACATTGACCACACCGGATCTATTTAAAAGTAAACATATAATAGCATGCAAGATTTCATTAAAATAGTCCAAAAACTTAGTGAATGTTTTGCAAAAACATAGTTTTTCACAATAAAAATCTATATATACAAGTTCCATTGTAAGTAATTCCATATAATTATATGTCCAAAACAAAATTTTTACAAAACTTCAAAACAAAAGCCACATTCCGGCTCTCTTCATCCATGGGGCTCGGATTGGGAGCCTTCCACCGGTGTGTATCCCGCACCTGAAATGTTTTCTGTATAGGGTTAGCTAACACCCATTAGAGTTCTTCCTACAGAGGCTACTCCCCACCTAAGTGCATATGCAATGTTTACATTTAACATTCATACCAAACAATATTCCAAACAAAGTATAAAATTTTATGTTGGAATTTCACTGTGTTATGCTATGGAATGAGATGAGATTCACTGACGCACATCCACCCGAGCCCTCACCGATTCCCATCCCAAAATGCAATGCACATGTAAAAACCTTTATCATTGATGGAATACATCTAATGTTCATTTTTGAAATACAAACTATGTGTTTATAAAACCAACTCATTCTTGGATGTTTCCCTTTGAATGAATACTTTATATTACAAAATCATGTGTCTTTGTTGGGTATCGGATTCCGGAATCACACCGACTGGCTCCGTACGCTATTACACTTTTCTGAAATTTCATCTCAGGGAACTGTATGAACCAAGTAGCCGGGATTTTCACCCGAGGGAGTATCTAGCTCTTCTTTCTATACCCGACACAAGTTTTTCTTATGCAACCATGTGACTCCATTGGATCTTCAATCCCACATTTTTGAGTCCACATATAAATCACCAAGAGTGGTGTTTGATTAAATCATGCATACAACCCCACACTCATGCCTAAGTCCATGAATGTGATGCCAACCACATGCCCAAAATGCAAAGATGCCGATTGAGCAATTTCAATAGCCATAGCTTATCCATGCGTAATGAATGTCATATGGATTATTTCTATCACATTTCAACACTTAAATTTCCATTGTAAAGCACCTCATAAGCATATGATGTCAACACACCATAACATTCAAGCATTTTATTTCAATTTCATCAAAATGACACTTCAATCATTCAACACATTTATCAAATCCTCATACAAGGCATAATTTATATAGAAACATAACATGCCCACATAGTAGCCCTAAAATCGGCTGCATAACAGCCCATATAGTAGCCCCAAAATAGGCCACATAATAGCCCCAAAACAGGCCATAAAACAGTCCCAAAAGAGCCTAAGAATTAGCCCATAAAATAGTCCCAAAATAGTCCACAAATAGCCCCAAAATAGTCCACAAAATAGCCCATTAAATAGTCCCAAAAAAGTCTACAAAGTAGCCCATAAAACAGACCACTATGAACACTATAGGCTAGAAATGAACCGGAGTAGGAGGAAACCCTACCTCTTAAAGCGTAAATCGAAGGCTAGAACTTCAAGAACACCAACGAAACCTCCAAAACTTGATTTCTCAAAAATCTCCTCTTTGGATCTAAGGTGAAATCCTTCATTCTTGGTGTGGTTGCATAGTCCTCATCGATGTGATCGATTTTAACTCTTGGCTCGACGGATTCCAACCGATGGAACCTCGAGAATTGATGAGATAAAATTTGTTTTCTCTCATTTCTCTCCCTTTTTGTCCCACATGTTGAAGGGCTGAATTGTAGAGATATTTCTACTAAAATATCTGATTTTTGACCCTATTTATAATTTTAAAGACTTGGCTCACATCGAGCCACACGTCCGCCACTTGTTCGGATCCATTTTTTTGTCCCGAAATGATTCATTACATCCTAATTTAAGTTTAAATTAATTTTATTTAAAATTTAATCTAATTCTAAGGAAATTTATAAAACTCATTTTTGGGGACATTCATGAGGTCATTCGTCATCCAATTTGTGTCGTAAAACATGCAAAATCTGACTATCTCAGAATTTGACAAAAATTGATAGGGAAGCTCGATTTCGCGATAGGAATCCAATGGTGAGGTCCATTGCGTCATCCGAACTCTAAACAAATATGGATTTTAAACCTGCTTTATAATAGAAAATTACCATTTTACCCTTTTCATAAAAAGTTCAAATTTTTCCTGGTTTTACATTCTTAAAAGAATTTCGTTCCCGAAATTCACACACACATGCACATTTAACCACATTCATATGCAACAGTCATATAATACTAAATGACTATAATAATGTACCTCTATCATCAAATAAGAAAGGATAATTGGTACGGATAGTATCCTCATGCTCCCATGTCGCCTCCTCCATTGCTCGGTGCTGCCACAGCAGCCTCACTAGCCTTATGGTGTTGCATTGCAAGACCTGATCCCGGTTATCCATGATGCGCACCGGTCCCTCCTCAAAGGTCCCATCAGCATCAATAGTCAACTCACCCCAATCCACCATATGTGTCAGATCTGGGGTATACTTCAGGAGCATAGAGACAAATAATACTGCATGAACACCTGATAGGCTTGGCCGTAATGCCAACTAGTAAGCCACTGCACCCACCCTCTTGAGTACCTCGAAGGACCCGATATACCTCGGCGACAGCTTTTCCCACTTACCAAACCTGACCACTCCTGTCTTAGACATCGCCTTCAAGAAAACATGATCTCCCACCTCAAACTCTAGAGGTCACCGCCGTCTATTGGCGTAGCTCTTCTGTCGGCTTTGAGCCGTGAGAAGATGCTTTCGAATCAAGTCCACTTTCTCTAAGGTGTCTCTAATCAATTCTGGACCCATACAGGGTCTCTATCCTACCTCAGTCCAACAAAATCGGAGAACAACATGGCCTCCCATATAGTGCCTCATAGGGAACCATCTATATGCTTTCCTAGTAACTATTGTTATAGGCGAACTCCACTAAAGGTAGATGATCTTCCCAACTACCCTTGAGATCTAGGATGCATGCCAGTAGCATGTCCTCTAATGTCTGGATGGTCCTCTCAGACTGACCGTTCGTCTGAGGATGAAAAATAGTGCTCATCATCAACCATGTCCCCATTAATTGCTGGAAACTCTCCCAAAAATGAGCCGTAAACCTAGGATCCTGATCCGATACTATAGATACAGGCACCCCATGCAACCGGACAATCTCTCGTATGTACAACCTACAAACTTCCTCCAGTGTGAAGGTTATCTGCACCGCTAAAAAGTGTGCTAACATAGTAAGCCGGTCTACTATCACCCACACTGCATCATGCCCCCGTGATGTTTGTGGCAAGTGAATCACAAAATCCATCGTGACATGCTCCCACTTCCACTTAGCTACCTCCAATGGCTGGAGTAACATTGTTGGTCTCTGGTGTTTAGCTTTCACCTGCTGACACGTGAGACATCTGCTAACAAAATTTTCAACGTCTTTCTTCATCCCGCTCCAATAATACTGGCGACGGAGATCATGATACATCTTCGTGCCACCTGGATGCACAAAAAATCGGGGGCAATGGAATTCCCTAAGTATCTCCTCTTTGAGCTCTGGAGATTGGGAACCACAATCCTTCCCCTAAACCGAAGACTACCATTCGAGTGAATGGTCTAGCCGTCGTCACCTGTACCTACCTATACACGGTCCATGACAGATGATAACTTTGTATCCTGACTCTGGGACTCAATCACCCTGTTCAGTAGAGAAGGTGTAGCCACCAAACTCCCTAAAGTACACTAAGCCTGCCCTATGTAATGTACCCTGAACTGTCCCACAGTCTCGAGCATCTGTCGGGAAGCCACACTAACCAAGACTCCCCGTGACTTCCTGCTGAGTGCATCAACCACCACATTTGCCTTACCGGGATGGTATTGCAAAATGAAGTCGTAGTCCTCCAGAAACTTCATCCACCTGTGTTGCCTCATGTTGAGGTCCTACTGTTTAAAGATGTATTTCAGACTCTTGTGGTCCGAAACATCTCAAATTGCTCACCGTATAGATAATGGCGCCAAGCCTTCAAGACAAAGACAATGGCCACCAACTCCATGTCGTGTGTGGGGTAATTTTGTTCATGGTTCTTTAACTATCGAGAACCATAAAACACCACCCTTCTGGACTGCATCAAAACATATCCAAGTTCGTCCTTGAAGGCATCACAGTATAATGTATACCTCTGTCCTCTTTTCGAGACTATCAAAGTAGGAGCAAAAGTAAGCCTCCACTTCAACTTCTAAAATGCCTTCTCACATGCATCATTCCACTCAAACTTGACCTCTTTCTGGGTCAACTTGGTCGTAGGTGTAGCTAGTTGGGAGAATTCCTTAATGAACTTCCTGTAATACCCCGCCAATCCCAAAAAACTGCGTATCCCGAAGATTGACTTCGGCCTCTCTCAATTTATGACTGCCTCAACTTTCTTTGGGTCTACGGATACACCCGAACCGGACACCACGTGTCCCAAAAACTTCACTTTTGCAAGCCAAAATTCACACTTGTTAAACTTGGCGTACAACTGATGGTCTCTTAAGACTTAACGAATAATCCTCAAGTGACCCTCATGCTCCTCCTTAGACTTGGAGTATATCAAGATGTCGTTAAAAAAAACTACGACAAACTGATCTAGGTAGGGTTGGAACACCCTATGTATGAGATCCATGAATGCCCCCAAGACATTCGTTAATCCTACCCATAACACTCTAAATATGGGAATACAGATCAACATTCAGATATTTTTTACAAAAATTTTCAAAATTTTCACATATTTCAACTATTCTTAAACAAAAATTTGTAGATCATGTGATAGGTGAATTTCACCACAAAAATTTGGTATTATCAACAAAACATTTTCACAAACATTGGTGTACCATACAAATGGTGCACCTCACCCCCCAACTTGATTCAGGAATTGTCCTCAATGCAACAAAAAAGATATGATATGCAATGAAGGACTGTAAAAAGATGAGTCAGGTTAGGGAACACCTCACACTTGAGCTTTGACAAAAATACCAATATCTGTAACTAAGAAAGACAACACTATACGGAAAATTAAAGTAAGTAAACATGAACAATTAAAGTACGTGAAAACAACTATACACTAAAGACTATATGAACAGTTAATCCTCCAAAAAGTCCTGGTAAACCAGATCCACCAATTCTTACTCCTCCCCTTGACTTTCAAAAACCTCAAAAAATGGCTTAAGTCTTTGGCCATTGACCTTGAATGCCTTGCCATCCTTAGGGTTGGTGATTTCCACAGCTCCATTGGGGTAGGCCACCTTGACTAGATAGGGGCCATCCCAATTGGATTAGAGTTTTTCCTCGAAAGATTGAGAGACGAGAGTTGTACAAGACTACTTTTTGTCCCAGCTCAANGCTCCATTGGGGTAGGCCACCTTGACTAGATAGGGGCCATCCCAATTGGATTAGAGTTTTTCCTCGAAAGATTGAGAGACGAGAGTTGTACAAGATGATTTTCTTACAATGGAATTGTCATGAAAGATATTAGCCTTTTCTTTTGAAATTTTTGAGCTCTCATATACATCTCTTCAAATCTCTTCTAATTCATTCACCTCAAGCTTCCTATTCTGTCCGACCATTCTTAAGTTGAAGTTCAAGGTCTTGATGGCCTAGTAAGCTTTGTGCTCCATTTCAACCGACAAATGGCAAGCCTTGCCATAGATGAGCCTATAGGGAGACATACCTAAAATGGTTTTGTAGGCAGTGCGGTAAGCCCATAGGGCATCGGTCAGTCTAAATGACTAGTCCTTCCTATTCAGGTTCACCATTTTCTCTAGGATATTTTTGATCTCCCTATTGGCCAACTCGGGTTGGCCATTGGTTTGTGGGTGATAAGTAGTGGACACCTTGTGTGTGACGCCATACTTATGCATCAAAAATTCAAATGACCTATTACAAAAATGCAACCCACCATCGCTTATCATTGCACGAGGCATCCCGAACCTCAAAAAGATGTTCTCTTTTAAGAACTTGACCATGACGCGGTGGTCATTGGTCTTTGTTAGTATAGCCTTCACCCATTTGGACACATAGTGCCAGTAGAATTTACAAGTAGCCAAATGACATGGGAAAGGGAGCCATGAAGTCGATGTCCCAAGAGTCAAATATCTCAATAACAAGTACAGGGGAAAGGGGCATCATGTTCCTCCAGGTCACACTACCCATATCACATTCTTTACAGAAACAAACATAGTCTTTAATTAATGAGGGCCAATAAAAAATGGATTGTAAAACCTTTCCTGAGGTCTTCTTTGAAGAGAAATGGCCATCGCAAGCCTCTGAATGACAAAATGCAAGGACTTCCCATTGTTCATTTTCTATTATGCATCTCCTCATGACTTGGTCAGGGTAGTACTTGAACAGGTACGAGTTATCGAAGTAAAAGTACTTCACATCCGTCATAAACCTCCTTCTATCCTCAAGGCTCTAGTGCGGTGATATTTGTTCTGTAGTAAGATAATTGCATATGTCAGTATACCAAGGAAAATAGAATTAATAGAGAGTAAATGCTCATCAGGGAAAAGTCAGGGTTAGGAATGTGCTCCCCAGCCTCGTGCACCATAAGTCGGGATAAATGGTCTGCCACCACGTTCTCAACTCCTTTTTTATCCTTGATTGTCAAGTTAAATTCTTGTAGGAGGAGTATTCACCTAATAAGTCTGAGTTTTGCATCATGCTTAGATAAAAGATACTTTAAAACAGAGTGATCGGTATAGACTTCTATAGGTGAACCAATCAATTGAAAATACTATAGCTTGCAACACTTTCTCAATAGTAGTGAAATTCATTTGTGCCTCATTGAGAGGTTTGTTAGCATAGTATAATACATAAAGTCTCTTATCTTCTATTTTACCAAACACAATACTAACCGCATAATCACTCGCATCGCACATAAGCTCAAAAGGTAAATACCACTTGGGTGGTCGCATGATTAGAGGTGAAATGAGCATGCTTTTTAGTTTTTGAAATAATGCCTCACACTCATCCGACCACACAAATGGGACATCTTTAGAAAGCAAATTGGTCAAGGGTTGAGCCAATGCACTAAAGTTCTTTATAAAGCGTCGATAAAAACTAGCATAGCCAAAAAATGACCTGATGTCTTTGATGACCTTCAGTGTGGGGAGGTTGAAAATTACCTCAACCTTTGATTTGTCGACTTTAATTCCCTTTGCCGAAACAATGTGCCCANAAGGACTTCCCATTGTTCATTTTCTATTATGCATCTCCTCATGACTTGGTCAGGGTAGTACTTGAACAGGTACGAGTTATCGAAGTAAAAGTACTTCACATCCGTCATAAACCTCCTTCTATCCTCAAGGCTCTAGTGCGGTGATATTTGTTCTGTAGTAAGATAATTGCATATGTCAGTATACCAAGGAAAATAGAATTAATAGAGAGTAAATGCTCATCAGGGAAAAGTCAGGGTTAGGAATGTGCTCCCCAGCCTCGTGCACCATAAGTCGGGATAAATGGTCTGCCACCACGTTCTCAACTCCTTTTTTATCCTTGATTGTCAAGTTAAATTCTTGTAGGAGGAGTATTCACCTAATAAGTCTGAGTTTTGCATCATGCTTAGATAAAAGATACTTTAAAACAGAGTGATCGGTATAGACTTCTATAGGTGAACCAATCAATTGAAAATACTATAGCTTGCAACACTTTCTCAATAGTAGTGAAATTCATTTGTGCCTCATTGAGAGGTTTGTTAGCATAGTATAATACATAAAGTCTCTTATCTTCTATTTTACCAAACACAATACTAACCGCATAATCACTCGCATCGCACATAAGCTCAAAAGGTAAATACCACTTGGGTGGTCGCATGATTAGAGGTGAAATGAGCATGCTTTTTAGTTTTTGAAATAATGCCTCACACTCATCCGACCACACAAATGGGACATCTTTAGAAAGCAAATTGGTCAAGGGTTGAGCCAATGCACTAAAGTTCTTTATAAAGCGTCGATAAAAACTAGCATAGCCAAGAAATGACCTGATGTCTTTGATGACCTTCAGTGTAGGGAGGTTGAAAATTACCTCAACCTTTGATTTGTCGACTTTAATTCCCTTTGCCGAAACAATGTGCCCAAGCACAATTCTTTATGTCACCATGAAGTGGCACTTCTCCTAGTTGAGGATCAAGTTCTTCTCTTCGCATCTCTCAACTACTCTCTCTAAATTCTCTAAACATCCTCCAAATGATTTCCCGAACACTGAGAAGTCATCCATGAAAACTTCCACGATATTCTCTACCATATCACTAAAAATCCCCATAACGCATCTTTGAAAAGTTCCTAGGGCATTAAATAATCCAAATGGCATCCGTTGGTTAGCAAAGGTACCGTAGGGACAAGTGAAGGTGGTCTTTTCTTGATCCTCCAATGTGATCTCAATCTGATTGTACCTGGAGTAGCCATCAAAGAAGCAGTAAAATAGATGCCCAGCTACTCTTTCCAACACTTGGTCGAGGAATGGCAATGGGAAGTGGTCTATTCTCGTGTACAAGTTGAGCTTTCGGTAATCAATACATACTCTCCATCCGGTGACCACCCTTGTTGGAATTAACTCATTCTCCTCATTTGCCACAATTGTAACTCCCAATTTCTTGGGTAATACTTGCGTGTGACTATAATCAGAAATATGATGCCGACGTCAAGTAGCTTAAGTACCTCATCCCCCAACACATCTTTCATAATGGGGTCAAGTCTTTGTTTTGGTTGTCGGGATGGTCTTACATCTTCCTCCAAGTAAATCCTATGAGTGCAAATGAGGGGACTAATCCCCTTAGTGTCTGCTATGGTCCACCTGATGGCTCCTTTGTGTCTCCTCAATACACATAACAATTCTTCCTCTTGGCTTCCCTCCAAAATTGAACTAATTACCACCAGAAAGGTCTCATGCTCCCCTAAGAATGCATATTTGAGGTTGGATGGTAATGGCTTCAACTCCAAGGTGGGATTTTTCACATTAGATGGAAAGATCTTTTCTCTTGATGTGAAAGCTTTTCAAGTGTAGGGGTCCATTTTCCTACCCCTTTCAAGCACTTCAGCTCCAATTGATCATCAACCTCTTCCTCCCTAAGCTCTAATGTGCTCAAAAGCTCCACGTGATCCTCCACCAATGTGTCAATCCTATTGACTTCATGTGCTTCCTCATCATCCCCTAGTTGTTTACACAAATTGAACACATTGAAGCCCATTTTCATGTTCCAGAAAGTAAGCTTCATCAATCCATTCCTGTAATTAATAATAGCATTAGAAGTAGCGAAGAACGGTCTACCTAGTATGACAGGAATTTGTGGGCTAGGATTAGCAATCGGATGAGTTTTAAGTACAATAAAATCAACATGGAAACAGAAATTGTCAACTTGGACTAATGCATCCTCAACTACTCCCCTTGGTGTTCTAATGCTTCGATTTGCCAATTGAAGAATGATTGAAGCTGGCTTCAACTCTTCAAGTTCGAGTTGTTGATACACTGAGTAGGGTAGAAGGTTAACATTTGCCCCCAAATCAAGAAGAGCTTGCTCCATTCGACAAATCCCTATTGTGATGGCAATGGTAGGGCATCTATGGTCTTTGAAATTTGGTGGTGTGTTTGTCCTCAAGATTGAGCTTACTTGCTCGATGAGGAATGCCTTCTTGTGCACATTTAGCTTTCTCTTCATGGTACATAAATCCTTCAAAATTTGGCACATGAAGGGATTTGCTTTATGGCATCGAGGAGTGGGATGTTGATCTTAACCTGCTTGAACATCTTGATAATATCAAAATAGTTAGCCACCTTCTTGGGTGGCTTCAAATGATTGGGAAAAGGGGCCAGATTGGGACATACATGCACACTTACATCAATAACTTTTTCTTTCACTCACCTCACCTTTCTCGGAGTCACCCTTAGTCTCATTTTTGTTAGTCAATTTGGTCTTGGGTGTGTCTTTTGGCATGATAGCCTTATCAAATTGTTTGGCATTTTGAAGGGTGGTGATCGCCTTGAGTTGCTCACAACTCTCCTTTATGGGTTTGGATGACTTAATCACATATTGGCCTCAAGGGTTCTCTTGGGGTTAAGTGAGGAATTTTTCCTTCTTTTGTTATGATGTCCCTATGGCATTGGTCAATTTTGTGATTTGAATCTGAATGCAATTGTTAAAGGCGGTTTGGCTTTGGATGAATTGATGAACCACATCCTCCAAATTCCTTTTATGGGGAGGTTGGTAGGTGGGAGGATTGGATGGTCCTTTTGACCATAACTTTGTGGAGGTGGACTTTGGAAAAAATTTTGTGGAGGTGGGTTTGGTGAATAGCCTTGTGGATTAGACCCGGGGAATTGAGAACCGGATGTTTGACCTTGACCTTGGTATTGATTTTGCTTAGGAGGCATGGAGGGTGAATATGCATTAGACCCATGAGGAGTGGGATTCTCATTCTTCTGACTAAAGTTCGGGTGATTACTCCAACCTGGATTGTAAGTGTTAGAATGAGGGGAGAATGATTGCCTACTTTGGTTGAAGGCATTGACTTGCTCATGGTAGACTTCCTTAAGTGCTGGAATGTAAGGACATTCCGATATGGAATGCTCAACGCTCTCACAGATAGAGCAAAACTCCTCGGTCTTGAAAATTTTGGACACCTCATTTCTCTTATTAACCTCTAGACTCTCCACTTTTCGAGATAACTTGGTGATTTTGGAAAGAAAATCTTCCCGATCCCTTAAATCATACATCCCTCCCCTGCTTGGTTGACTACTACCCGGAGAAGACCTTGGTACATCGGTGGGATCCGTAATATCTCATAATTGTGCATTTTGTACCAATGTACTAAAGTTATCTAGGTCCTCATCGAGATCCTTGTTTAAGAACTCCCCATTGCACATCATGTAAATGAATTGTCGATGGCCCGATGTAATCCCTTCGTAGAAAAAACTCACCAATTGCCATGATTCAAAACCATGATATGGAATGGATTATAGCAATTTCTTGTAGCAATCCCAACAATGATAAAATTGCTTATTGGTCTTTGCAAAAAATTTTGGATTTGCTTTTTAAGAGCGGTGGTTTTAGGCACCGAAAAAAATTTGTTCAAAAACTCAAAAAATATTTATGCCCAAGAGGTTATGGATCGAAGCCTCAAGGAATTCAACCACGATTTGGATTTTTCCTTAGGGGAAAAGGAAAACAATTTCAAGCGAGCTATGTCTTCCATAGCATGATTAGTGAGGAAGGTTGCAACTATATCATCAAATTCCTTAATATGCAAATAAGGATTCTCTCTTTCAATTTCATGAAATTGAGGAAGTAGTTGCAACTTTCTTGGCTTAACTAGGAAAGCATGAGCTTGGACCAGTAAGAGAATGCATGAGGGAGTGGTGCTATGAGTGGGTTGGAGATAATCCCCATTGACCTCACCAGAGGATGAGTGGGGATATTGTCCCCTTCATTCCTAGGAGGAAAATGCATTCTAGGGTTTGGGATTCTAGGGTCTGGCACTCCTCCCCTTGGGAAATTAGCACCAACATCCTCAAAATTATCACCGGCATCCTCGGGTGGGTCTTGGTCAATATTCATGTTGGAGCCTAAGGGTCATCTAACCAATCTATTTTGGTTGTCCCATCCCCATATATAAAAAAATATCTACAAATGAAAAGCAAGTAAATAAAAGTATATACTAGGAACAACATACCTCAGCCCATGATGAGAATTCATGGGACTTTGCCTTCCCCGGCAACGACGCCAAAAATGCTTGATTTCATTCACCCTAATCTTTGAACACTAACCCTCGAATATGTATATGGCTTATCTGGATAGGTGAGTTTTACTCTCACTCGGGTTTGGTGCAAGAAATGGGAAAAATGTGTGTGAATGAACAAAATGTGTGTGTGTCTACAAAATTGCTCCCCAAGCATAGAAAGAGTCTTGCAATGTCGTGTTTTACTTGGAATGGGTATTCTAAGGTCGTCTTTGTAGGGAAGAAAGGTGAATTGTGTTGAAGGTGATTTTGTGAAAAAATGGAAAAGTGTAAAATCTTTGGGTTTTTGTTTTGGTGAGTGAGATTTTGATAAAGATGCAATGGAAAAAATGTTGGCTAATCCAAAGATTTCATTCCAATGGGAATGCCAAATCAACTCAACAACATTCTTCCAATGGTGCATAGGTGTTCGATTGATTCGTAGGAAGCGATAGACTAAAATGGAAGTGAGGGCTCAAGCATATCTCGCCACATGTCTAAGGTGTATCAAGAAATTACAACCACATATGCACTCAACCAAGTCAAACCAAACCACCTTTCAATATGTGGAAGAATGAATGAGAGTCAATTTCACATAGACAAGAGGAAATCTCCCTTGGATTAGCCAACTAAAAATCTAGCTACTCATAATAAAAGGAAAGACATGCATAATGTAAAGAGACATGATGAAGAAATGAAATATGGAACTAGTATTAATGCAAGAAAAGAGTTAAACTACAAGAGAAATAAGATTCATAACCAAAATATAAAGTTTGAAGGCAAATACCCCAATGTAAAACTTGAAATGGTAAAACAACTAGCTAAACTTGTATACAACTTAAATGAAAGAGTTGAAAGTGGAAATGGGGAAGATTACAAGTAATTTAAGGTTTACAACATTGAAAATGGTAAAGAAATATGAAAACCCAGTTTTCTCTCTCTAACTTCTTCTTTTTGCTTGAGGTTTCTATCTCAAAAACTACTCCTAAGCTTAGGTAGCCTCCTTGAGCTTCTCTCTCAAAAATGCTCCACAATACTCAATAATGATGAATAATGTCAAGTTTCCTTTGCATTTTTGTTCATGGAGGACATCTAGCATGTGTGACAGGCTTCCTATCCATAGGAGGCTGAGTTAATGGCTTGGGCAGGATAGGACAATCCTAGTTCGCAACTCTCCTAGCTTTCCTCTTCTCTCTCTTCCTCATTAATGTATTGGCCTCCAAAGTTCAACCTTAGGCAAGGGGAGACATGTATGTGTGTAAGAGATGTCAGGGGACAAGTGGAAGAATCATAGGCGGGGCCCACAAGTGGTAGAACTTGAGTTGCAAGTTGTCTGGGATTTCTGGGAAAAACCGTCTAGAAGGTCGATACAAACCTTCTAGAAGGTTTGTGCAGGAATAATTAAAATAATAGTTTAGTGAACTTAACTTTTCAAAAGGTCGATGCAAACCTTCCGGAAGGTTTTGGCAATGCATAGGTAGACCAAGTGCAAACCTTTCGGAAGGTTTATGGCCAAACCTTCCAGAAGGTTTTCATCCAATTTGTCTTTTTCTTGATTTCTTCACCTTTCAATCCTTCCTTTAAGCTATCCCCTCATCTTCATTGACTTTAAACACTACAATGGGAGCTTAACTCAAGCCATTTATAACTTTTCATCTACGTTCACACAAAACTTCATTAAAAGGTAGATTAACTTTATTTCTTTTCAAATTCACAATAAAAGCAAGTATAAAAGGGTATAACCACATACAATATATGCAATATTTTGTGCTAATTATCCATCCTTACACAAAAGCATGACTTTGGAAGATGAGGCATTGAAGAAGATGAGAGAGGCTGGTTAATGGTGCAGGGGAGTGTAGGCAGGCCTGCCCCTTGCTTGTTCAGGTATCCAAACTCTCCTAATCGTGGAATTCAGTTAGCACACTAGCCATAGAACTCCATTGAAGAAAATGACAGACACTTCACATTACACAACATAGTTCAACACTTTTAGAGAGAGAAGCCTCCAAGGTAGAAGATAGAGTTTTAGAGAGAGAAAAATTAGATTTTTGCATTTTCTTCACTCATTTCCTTTGTAGTAAGTTATATTTCACTTGTAATCTTCATTTCTTGCATTTTAATCCTTTTAATTCAAGTGTAATCAAGTTTAATCAAATGTTCTTGCACTTCATTATTTTTGTTGGGTTTCTTTGCAACTTTTCCATTTTGGTATGAAATGAATTTCTCTTTGTAGTTTACTCCTTCCTAACATTAATATATGTTCTAAGCTTCATTCTCATCTCATTTTTCATTTGCATTTCATCTACATGTCTCTTTAAATTATGAATTTTTTTACTTCAACCATGAGTAGCTAAGCTTTTTGTTGGCTAATCCAAGGCGAACTTCCTCTTAGGTATGCTAAATAAACTCTTCTCCATTCTACATCAGAGTGTAAAGTGATTGGTTTGACTAGGTTGAGTGCGGACATGGTTGTGAGCTCTTGATACACCATAGACTTGTCATGGGGTATGCTTGAGCCTATATTCCACATTGGTCTCTCACTTCCTACAAATCAATCAAGCACCTAGGCACCATTGGTTGAATGAATTGATTTGATTTGGAATTCCCATTGGAATGATCTCTTTGGATTAGCCGATCTTATTTTTATTGCATTTCTACAACCAATCTTCACTCACCAAAACACCAATTCAGAAGATTTTTACGCTTTTCATTTTTACCAATTCACCTTCACCACAATTCAACCTTTATTCCCTGAGGAGACGACCTTGGAATACTCAATTCCAAGTAAAACATGACACTCAAATGTCTCTCTACGCTTGGGGAGCACTTTTACACACACATATATTTTCATCCACACACGTTTTTCCCATTTTTAGCATAAAACCCGATGGAGAGTGACACTTCCCTGTCTATATATGCCATATACACATTGAGGGTTTGTGTTTGGAGATTAGGGTGAACACCATCAAACATTTTTGGCGCTATTGTCGGGAAAGGCAAAACATTGAATTAGAAGGTGATTTTTGGACAACGGAGGTACATCGCATGATTCTCATCACGAGCCGAGGTGCGTTGCTCCTTTTATATACTTTTGTGTACTTCTCATTTCAATTATAGATATTGCTTTTGCATGTGGGGATGGGATGACAAAAATAGGTTGGTTAGATGACCCCTAGAACCCAATATGAATCTTGACCAAGACCCACCCAAGGATGCTGGTGATAATTTTGAGGATGTTGGTGCTAATGTCCTAAGATGTGAGGGAGTGCAAGCCCCTAGAATGACAGTCCTTACAACACATTTTTCTCCTCCTAGGAATGAGGGAAACCATATCCTAATTGATCTTCCGGCGAGGTCAATGCGGGATTATTTCCAACCCACTCGTAGCACCACTCCCTCATGCATTCTTTTACCGGTCCAAGCTCATGCCTTCCTAGTTAAATCGGGAATGTTACAACTACTTCCTCAATTCCATGGAATTGAAAGGAAGAATCCTTTTTTGCACATTAAGGAGTTTGAGGTGGTTGAATTCCTTGAAGCTTTAAAGACAAAACCAAAATGTGGTTGAATTCCTTGAAGCCTCGATCAATAAGCACTTGAAACAAATGCTTTCTGAGTTTTTGAACAAATTCTTTTCGATGCCCAAAACCACTGCTCTTAAAAAGAAAATCCAAAATTTTTTAGGAAGGCCCAATGAGCAATTTTATCAATGTTGGGATTGCTATAAGGAATTGTTATAATCCATTCCACATCATGTCTTTAAACCATGGCAATTGGTGAGTTTCTTCTATGAAGGGATTACACCGGGCCATCGATAATTCATCGATATGATGTGTAATAGGGAGTGTTTAAACAAGGATTCTGATGAGGCCCTAGAATACTTCAATACATTGGCACACCATGCACAATATTGGGATATCACGGATTCCACCAATGTACCGAGGTCTTCTCCGGGTAGTAATCAACCAAGTTGGGAGGGATGTATGATTTAAGGGATCAGAAAGACATGCTTTCCAAAATCACCAAGTTGTCTCAAAAAGTGGAGAGTTTAGAGGTCAATAAGAGACATGAGGTGTCCAACATTTTTGAGATCAAGGAGTTTTGCTCTATTTGTGAAAGTGTTGAGCATTCCATCTTGGAATGACCCAACATTCTGGCACTTAATGAAGTTTACCATGAGCAAGTCAATGCCTTCATTCAAAGTAGACAATCATTCTCCCCACACTCTAATACATATAATCAGGGTTAGAGTAATCCCCCAAAATTCAGCTAGAAGAATTAGAATCCCACTTCTCACGAGTCTTGTTCATATTCACCTCCTATGCTTCCCAAGCAAAACCAATATCATGGTCATGGTCCTTCGTCTAGCTCCCAATACCCCCGGTCTAATCCACAAGGGTTTTCATAAAACCTGCTTCCACAAAGTTTTGGTCAACAAGGACCGTCGAACCCACCCACCTACCAGCCACCTTATAAAAACAATTTAGAGGATGTGGTGCACAAATTCATCCAAAGCCAAACCACCAGCAACAATCAAACTGCCATCACTTTTAATGACATTCAAACTTCAATCACAAAATTAACCAATGCCATAGGGTCGTCCCAACAAGAGAAAATGAAACTTCTCGCTCAACCTCAAGAAAAATCTAGAGGCCAACATGTGATTGAGTTATTCAAGTCCACTAAAGAGAGTTGTGAGCAACTCAAGACAGTCACCACCCTTCAAAATGATAAACAAATTGACAAGACTATTTTGCCCAAAGTCTCACCAAAAGCCAAATTGGAAAAAGAGAAAGAGACTAAGGATGACTTTGAGGGGGGTGAGGTGAGTGAGAAAGAAAAAAAATGTTGGTATAAATGTGCATGATTAACCCTAATTAGTGTATAAATTAGAATAATTAAAGAGGTTAAATTGGTAAGATAAAATACCTAAAAACTATTAATTAGAATCAATTAAAATTTTTGTAAAAATTAGGGTTATATGTGTATTATGTTTAAAAGTTTCAGGGTTTAATGCAGAATTACCGGAGAATACAAAAAACAGATGTCAAGGCTTGAAACAATGAAGGACTGAAGTATAATTTCCACAAAACATGAGTCACATCCAAGTTGATAATCCAGCAAGATGCCACCGTCTGGACGGTGGAGGGGCGTCCGAACGGTCCTCCTAAGGTGGCTAATGATCATCTCTCCACCTCATGCTCTCCTCTGGCTATAAATAGGCATGCACTCCTTCGTTTGAAGAAGGTCGGATTCAAGGGGATCGATACTTGGACTTAAAATCGAGAAAATTATAATTTGATCACCTATTCTTGGGTGTATACATTTAAATCCGATCACAAAAAAGTGTGAATCAGTGAATGCATGTCCCACTCTAGCTCCTTTCCCCAATCGTTTGAAGCCACCTGGGAAGGTGGCTAATTATTCAAAAATTATTGAGATGTTCAAGCAGGTTAAGATTTATATCCCACTCTTTGATACCATAAAGCAAATTCCCTCATGTGCTGAGATTTTGAAGGATTTGTGCATCGTAAAAAGACAGTTGAATGTGCACAAGAAGGCATTTCTCACCAAGCAAGTAAGGTCAATCTTGAGGACAAACACACCTCCAAAGTTCAAAGACCCTGGATGCCCTACCATTGCATCACAATAGGAAATTTTTAGGTGGAGCAAGCATTTCTTGATTTGGGGGCAAGTGTCAAACTCCTACCCTATTCGGTGTATCAACAACTCCAACTTGAAGAGTTGAAGCCAACTCCAATCACTCTTTAATTGGCAGACCGAAGTATTAAAACATCGAGGGGAATAGTTGATGATGTCTTAGTTCAAGTTGATAATTTTTATTTTCTTGTTGATTTTATTTTACTTGAAACTCATCTAGTTGCTAACCCTAGCTCACAAATTCCTATTGTACTAGGTAGGCTGTTCCTTGCTACTTCTAATATCGTGATTAATTGCAGGAATAGACTTATGAAGCTTATTTTTGGGAATATTACAATGGACCTCAATGTATTCAATTTGTCAAACAACTGGGGGATGATGAGGAAGTGCATGAAGTTAATAGGATTGATACTTTGGTGGAGGATCACTTGGAGCTATTGAGCACTTTGGAGTTTGGGGATCATCTTTCCAATTTTTGACAGTAAATGGTTTAGTCCCACTTAAGTGGTGCTAAAGAAATCAAGGGTCACCGTGGTTGTAAATAAAGAGAACGAGTTGATTCTGACAAGAGTAGTCACCAGATGGAGAGTTTGTATCAACTATCAGAAGCTTAACTCTTGCACAAGAAAGGGTCATTTCCCTTTGCCATTCCTCGACCAAGTATTAGAGAGAATAGTCGGACACTTGTTCTATTGTTTCTTGGATGGATACTCCGGCTATAATTAAATTGAGATCGCATTGGAGGATCAAGAAAGGACCGCCTTCACTTGCCCCTTCGGTACCTATGCCTACCAACGGATGCCATTTAGGTTGTGTAATGTCCCTGGTACATTTCAAAAATGCGTGATGGAAATTTTCAGTGATATGGTGGAAAAGATCATGGAAATCTTCATGGATGACTTTTCATATTTGGGGATTCATTTGAGGGGTGTTTGGAGAATTTGGAGAAAGTACTTGAGAGATGCGAGAAACAAAATTTGGTTCTCAACTGGGAGAAGTGCCACTTTATGCTGACACAAGGGATAGTGCTCAGGCATATTGTTTTGGCGAAACGGATTGAAGTTGGCAAATTAATAGTTAAAGCCATTTTCCAACCTCCCCATGCCAAAGGTTGTCAAAGACATTAGGTCATTTCTTGGCCATGTTGGCTTTTATCGTCATTTTATAAAATATTTTAGTGCATTGTCTAGGCCCTTGACCAATTTGGTTTCCAAAGATATCCCATTTGTGTGGTCGGATAATTGTGAGGCATCATTTAAAAAACTAAAAGGCATGCTCAGTTCACCTCTGATCATGTCACCACCCAAGTGGGACTTACCATTTGAGCTTATGTGCGACGCGAGTGATTACGCCGTCAATGTAGTGCTCGGTCAAAGGGAAGACAAGAGACCATATGTAATATACTACACTTATAAGACTCTAAAGAAGGCACAAATGAATTACACCACCACCAAAAAAGAGTTACTAGTAGTAGTATTTGCATTGGATAAATTTCGGTCTTATATCATTGGTTCACCTATAGTAGTCTACATCGATCACTCTGCTTTGAAGTATCTTTTGTCTAAGCAAGATGCAAAATTGAGACTCATCAGGTGGATCCTCCTACTCATCAGGTAGTCTATACCATTTATCCTGACTTGTGGTTCAAGATGCCAATGAAAATATTTCTATCCTCGACTTTTTTCTTGACGAGCATTTACTTTCTATTCATTTTGTTTGTCCTCGGTATGTTGACATATGCAATTATCTTGCTACAGGACAAATACCACCACACTGGAGCCTAGAGGACAAAATGAGGTTTATGGCGGATGTGAAGTGCTTCTACTTCAAAAATTCATATTTGTTCAAGTATTGCCCAGACCAAGTGATAAGGAGATGAGTACTGAAAAATGAACAATGGGAAGTCCTTGCATTCTGCCATTCCGAGGCATGCAGTGGTCATTTCTATTCTAAAAAGACTTCTGCAAAAGTTCTACAATTAGGTTTTTATTGGACCTCATTAATCAAAGACTGTGTTTCTTTCTGCAAAGAATGGGATAGGTGCCAATGTTTGGGTAGTGTGAGCCGAAGGAATATGATGCCCCCTTCCCCTGTGCTTGTTATTGAGATATTTCACTATTGGAGCATCGACTTTATGGGTCCCTTCACTATATCTTTTGGCTACCTATATATATTACTAGCAGTGGACTACGTGTCCAAATAGGTAGAGGCTATCCCAACCAAGACCAATGAACACAGAGTCGTGGTCAAGTTTCTCAAAGAAAATATTTTTTTGAGGTTTGGGATGCCTCGTGCTATGATAAGTGATGGTGGTTCTCATTTCTGGAATACACCATTTGCATCCTTAATGC
This sequence comes from Ilex paraguariensis, assembly GCA_963454935.2. Lineage (NCBI taxonomy): Eukaryota > Viridiplantae > Streptophyta > Magnoliopsida > Aquifoliales > Aquifoliaceae > Ilex > Ilex paraguariensis. The sequence continues at coordinate 690,724 of CAUOFW020001058.1, read as the reverse complement.
ATAAGTATGGCATCACACATAAGGTGTCCATCGCATATCACCCACAGACCAATGGCGAAGCCGAGTTGGCCAATAGGAAAATCAAGAACATCCTAGAGAAAACAGTGGACCCTAGTAGGAAAGACTGATCACTTAGGTTGACTGATGCCCTTTGAGCTTACCGCACTGCTTATAAGACCATTCTAGGCATGTCACCCTATAGGCTAGTCTATGGCAAGGCTTGCCATTTTCCAGTTGAAATGGAGCACAAAGCTTACTGGGCTATCGAGACCTTGAACTTCAATTTGAGAATGGCTGGAGAGTCCAGGATGTTGGAGATGAATGAATTAGAGGAGATCCGTAGAGATGTGTATGAGGGCTCAAAAATTTCAAAAGAGAGGGCTAAGATTTTTCATGATAAATCCATTTTAAGAAAGACATTTGAGCCTGGACAAAAAGTGCTCTTATACAATTCTCCACTCTCTATCTTTCAAGGAAAACTTCGGTCCCGTTGGGATGACCCCTCTCTTGTCAAGGTGACCTACCCTAATGGAGCCATGGAAATCACCAACCCCGAGGATGGCAAAACATTCAAGGTCTATGGCCAAAGACTTAAGCATGTTTGAGGGTTTTGAAGGTCAAAAGGTGGAGGAGGAGTTGGTGGACCCGTTCTACCTGAACCTTTTATGAGGAATAATTGTTCAAAGTAGTTTTAGTGTACAGTTGCTTTCTTTTATCCTTTTTAATTGCAAGTTCATTTATTACTTACTTTATCTTTACATATAGTGTTTTCCTTCTTAGCACAGATATTAGTGTTTTTGTTAAAGCTCAAGTGCGAGGTATTTTTTAACCCTTCTCATCTTTTTATAGTCCTTCATTGTATATCATATCTTTTTTGTTGCATCGAGGACAATGCATGAATCAAGTTGGGGGTGAGGTGCACCATTAGCATGATACACCAATTTTTTGTGGAAATTTTTGTTGATATTACAAATTTTTGTGGTGAAATTCACCTTTCACATATTCCACATTTTTTTGTTCACAACAGTTACAAATTATGTTAAAAATTTGAAAATTTTTTGTGAAAAATATATGAATGTTGACCTATATTCCCTTATTTTAAGTGTTATGAGTTTATTGATATTATTGATCCTTGCCCTAAACTTTGAATACATGAACACATTATAGAAGTTCATCCTATGCTTGAGTATCACATATGTGTTTGCTTTTGAACTTAACCTTAAGTGCACATTGAATGTGTAATTTTGGCAATTTACAGATTGGATTCATATTTTAGTGCTTGGCATGAATAATGGAGATGAGTAAGGACCCATGAGAGCTTTAGTGTCAATCCTTGTTGGGGGGAACTTACTTTTATTCAAGTAACAATTTTTTAAATTCCAAATTTGTTCAATAATCCCATTATGCTTGTTTTGGTTAGATGCATTTTGGTAGTTGATTGACTTTGTCTTGATATGCACAATGCTTCCCTATGCCTATCTAGAAATGATCTTAGCCTTTTTTTCTTGTGAAAAGTTTATCCTTAGTACCGTGATGGAGCTTTAATTGCAAATTCGTTTCCATGCCACACATTTGACCAAGCCAGTGCAAAATGATAAAAATCTACCACACCTTGGTTGTTCTTAGAGCTGAACACGATTGATCATAAAAGAGAAGGAATTGTGGTGCGAAAACTCAACAAAAGGGATGAACGAAGTTGAATTCAAAAAGTTGAATGAAAAAGGATGAAAAATCCAAGAAAACGGAAAATAAGGGGTGAAAGAAGAAAATATTGACTAAAGAAAAGGAAAATGTTAAGGAAAAGAAAGAAAAAGAAATAAAGGTCATTCACTGGGAACAATCCTCTTTGTTACCCTCTATCCTTCATTTCTCTTACCCCAATATCACCCCAAGACCTCATTACAACCGCGAAAAGTCCTAAATGATCTAGAGAAAGCATGGGGGGAGCACACCTTCAAGGAAAAAAAAATTGATTTTGCTATCTAATGCCCTAGCATTCCTTTCATGAGATTATGCCAAGGTTGTTTCATTTTTATGCATGTACTTCATTTTTGGATTATATGTGAGCATACTTTGTTTTGTTCATAAGATTCTATCTCACATATACACATGAAGAGCATGCTAGAATAACCATACTGAGATTCATTGTCGAGAGAAACCTTTGGTGATGTTCACATCGAAGCTGAATATGGATAGCTGAGTGATGTGAATTTTATTGTGTAAATGCTTAAGTTCATGTCCATTTCACACACACATGAGTTTGAAAATGAATGTGTAGATGCATACTCTAGAATAACACTTAAAGCCATGGTGATGCTCATGTGTGCTTGGTATGGGTATTTGAACAATGTGTTATGTAGCCCTATGCTTGCAGGATGGGGGAATATTGCTCAAACTTTTGATATTTGTAAGAATTAGGAATGCACTTTTTATTTGAATCTTTCTTTTACATTTTGGGTATTCATTTTGGTAGTTAAATGTAGAAATCCATGCCTCGTGTTTAGAAAGTATCAAAATTTAAAATCATATTTCAATTTCAGAAATGACTTGGGGCATGACCCTTAAATTGTGGCTCACAAGTGTAGCTCATGTTTTTGGAAGAGTAGATGTCATAAATAGGGTGTTAGAATGTGTAGGGAGTGAAATAAAGTAGGGTGCAAATGGAATTGGGAAGCCCAAGGGTTTTGTGTAAAAAGGCAAAAACTATTGGTAGGTTTGGTTCAAACCTTCTAGTAGGTTTCACTCTAGTGCACGAACCTATCGGTAGGTTTTCATCAACCTATCGGTTGGTTTTCATCAACCTACCGGTAGGTTTTTCCAAAAGACTAAAAATGGGGATTTTAAGTCATCTTTTTCGGGGGACCGTTCATTTCCTTCAAAACCTTTGAACTCCAAAGCTCTCTCATCTCCATCTAATCTCTTCTAAACCTCAACATACCTCACCTAAACCATCAAATCCTCCATTTCTCTTGTCTAGGGTTGGTTATTAAGTGGATTTTGTCAAAAATTTGTGGACATTCTCTTAAACCCTAGGTCTCCAAATTTTTCCCCCAGCTTCCAATTTCTTTGAGGGTTTCTTCAAAACCTTGACATCTTTTGCTATGACTCGGTTAGGAAAGATCTCCCTCGACACTTTTGAGCCCATTGAGTGGCTCTTGATGTGGGTTTTGACATTTTTAGGTATTGGGGCACTGTTGATCTCCATGGCCCGCACCAAGTGCACGGGGTTAGGTTTCCCACAACCCATAGGCACTAGTTCCAGCAAGAGGAGTGAGGAGGGGCCTAGTGGAGATAGGTGTGAGAGGACAAAGAAAGCAAGAAACGATGCTCGGTACCAAAGCATCGAAGAGAAGAATGTCATATGTGAGTGCTTTATAGAAAGGATCACTCTTGGGTCAAATAACAAAGTTGTAAGAATCATAGAGGGGCAAGGAATTGGAATATGGTTCAAGCCAATTAGCGGGGTTAACTTGGCGTTGTGTAGAGAGTTTTATCAAAAGCTGAAGGTGGTGGATGAGGATGGTTGTATTTTGAGGACGAATGTGAGGGGGAAGACCTTTGATGTGACCCTAGATTTGATTGCTACCCTAATGAAGTATCAGAGGCCACCCCCCAACACCCCAGTGTATCCACACAACATCCTTGGGGTAAAGACAATCCTAGAGTATGTAGGGTTGATGTATGAGGACCCGACCCAATTCAAGGGTACAATTCAGGTTGGGGGCCTCAAAAACCCCTACGGGATGATGAATAAGGTCCTTTACTACAATTTGATCCACAGGGGTGCTAAGAAGAACTCAGACTTGGAAAAGCTCGGCCTCCTGCATGCTTTTATGACTGGGAAGGCTATGGATGTAGCCTTTTAAATTTGGGAGTTCATAAAAAGAATTCGATCAAGCTAGAAAGCTGAAGGTGAATCTCCCTTTTGGCAATCTTGTCACTAGGATGTGCTACCACTGAAAATTCAAGGGATATATCTCTGATGTGGTGACGCCCCCTGAGACAGGAGCCATTGGAAAGTCTAGCAATAGGAAGAGGACGACCATGAGTAGGGTTGAGCAGGCAAGAGCCCCAAGACCTGAGTCATTAGCTGCGGGGCTGTTTGCTTCTAGGCCATCTATTTTTGCCCCGGTGCGCACAGTGTTACAGCGCCTGGACATTTTGAAGGAGACGGTGCATGGGATTTCGATGATGACGACTAGGATCTTCCAACATACTTTCGCAAGTTAGTTGATCCTTGGTGGTTCTTTGCCTCCAGCTACTGTACCTTCCACCTCTGCCCCCTCAGCTTCTGCTGTTGTTGAATGGGGGATTCTGACGATGACGATGAGGAGGAGGAGGAGGGGAGTGAGTACGAGAGTGAGGATGATGATGATGGGGATAAGGGTGATGAGTAGGATGTTTCTTTTTGTTTTTTTTTCTTTTGATTTTAGGTTGTGTACTGCTAGGAGTAGAATTGTAAGCCTAGTAGAAGAGTCTCTAGGATTATGGGCCGTATTGTTTTGGAATTCTAACTCCTTGTACTGAATTTTTGAAAGTAATTAATGGAAAGTACCACAATTGTTTGTTCTATCTTGCCCAAGTTCATTTCTTCAATGGCATTGTGATTTTTATATTTTGAATGTTTGGTGATTTGTTTGTGTAAATGGATTGTTGTAGTTTTATACTTTGTGGTTTGAAAATAAAATTTGCAAGGGACTAGCAAAACTCAAGTTGAGGAGTGTGATTAGCACAAAATATTGCACATCATGTATACAGTTGTACCCCTCTTTATACTTGCTCTTGGGGTGAAAATGGGAGGAATTGCAATATTTCTAAAAATTAATGAGGTTTCAGCGTGTTTGCAGGCAAAGAGTTAAAAATGGCATGAGTTAAGCCCCTGTCGTAGTGCTCAAAGTCAATGGAGATGATGGGGAGGCTTGACAATGGCTTGGAAGGTGAAAAGACCAAGATTTGGGCAAAACAAGTAAAAACCTACTAGTAGGTATGCTCATAAAACTATTGGTAGGTTTTGTGTACTGGAGTTGGATCTACCGCAAACCTTCCGAAAGGTTTTTGGCTACTGGAGTAAAACCAACTGGTAGGTTTGGCCATCGACCTACCGGTAGGTTTTGCTTAAAAAATGCCTAAATCCTGCAACTTATACTCTAACTTCTTGGGGGCCCACCTATGCTTCTCCCACACCTACCTTGATGTGTTTTACCTACACCACTGCAATCCTTACACAAAAGGATGACTTTGGAAGATGAGGCATTGGAGAAGATGAGAGAGGCTGGTCAATGGTGCAGGGGGGTGTAGGTAAGCCTGCACCTTGCTTGTGTAGGTATCCAAAGTCTCCCAATTATGGAATTCAGTTAGCACACTGGCCATAGAGCTCCATGGAAGAAAATGACATAGACATTTCACATTACATAACATAGTTCAACACTTTTAGAGAGAGAAGCTTCCAAGGTAGAAGATAGAGTTTTAGGGATAGAAAGCTTAGATTTTGGCATTTTCTTCACCCATTTCCTTTCTAGTAAGTTATATTTCACTTGTAACCTTCATTTCTTGCATTGTAATCTCTTTTAATTCAAGTGTAATCAAGTTTAATCAAATGTTCTTGAACTTCATTATTTTTGCTAGGTTTCTCTGCAACTTTTCCATTTTGGTATGCAATGAATTTCTCTTTGTAGTTTACTCCTTCCTAGCATTAATATATGTTCTAAGCATCATTCTTATCTCATTTTTCATTTGCATTTCATCTACATGTCTTTTTACATTTTGAATACTTTTACTTCAACCATGAGTAGCTAAGCTTTTTGTTGGGTAATCCAAGGGAAACTTCCTCTTGGGTATGCTAAATCAACTCTTTTCCATTCTACCTAGGAGTGTAAAGTGCTTGATTTGACTGGGTTAAGTGCGAATGTGGTTGTGATCTCTTGATTAGTCTGTAGACTTGTGACGGGATATGCTTGAGCCTACATTGCACATTGGTTCCTCACTTCCTATGAATCAATCAAGCACCTAGACACCATTGGTTGAATGAATTGAGTTGGTTTGGCATTCCCTTTGGAATGACCTATTTGGATTAGTCTTTCTTGTTTTTATTGCATTTTTACAACCAATCTTCACTCACCAAAACACCAATTCACAGGATTTTTACACTTTTAATTTTTACCAATTCACCTTCACACAATTCAACCTTTCTTCCCTGAGGAGACGACCTTGGAATACTTAACTCCAAGTAAAACACGACACTCAAAAGTCTCTCTATGCTTGGGGAGCACTTTTGCACACACACATATTTTCATCCATTCACATTTTTTCCAATTCTAGCCTTAAACCTGAGGGAGAGTGACACTTCCCTGTCCATATTAGCCATATACACATTGAGGGTTCATGTTCAGAGATTAGGGTGAACACCATCAAGCAGTAACCCACACTAGGTATAGAGTCAAATTTCGTCTTCTTGCATTGTTCCCACCATCCCTTGGATTCTTTCATATCCTTCTCAACAACTAAAGGTTTGTTAACCAGGGCCACATAACTTGTTAACTCAAAAAACTGATGGTCGACTCCATATAGGGTAAGCTAACCCGCATTGAAATTTCTTACTTTGAGCCTCATCCATTTGAACAAAAGCCTTGGCATAATGTGACAACATCCGACCTTGAGTCAAAGTCATAAATGCTATATCTTGTTCATATCAGTAAGGTTCGGGGAAATACTTGCCATTAACAACTTGAAAGAATTGATCCCATGTAACATGCACCAATGCTGGAGCATTTTCACCATTTGCTTGTCCTTTAACTCCTGCCGCTAGTGCAATCAATAGTTTGCTAGCAGCCTCCCACCAAAACCGTGCTTCCTCCTTCAATATAAAGGCCTCCCAATAGTCCTTCAATTCTGATGGGTTAATTGATTTTGCAAATATTGGAGGGCCTAGCTTCATAAACTTCTCATGAGTCGTAGCTCGTGGTTCTCCAACAAGTATTGGTGGTCTTGCCCGTGCCCTTGCCTGAATTTCTCTTTGTAAGTCCATAAGTCTATTTGTTGATACTGCCATTTGCACCATCATTTCAAATGCCCTCTAAACCATATCAGGTTGGTTCTTTTCACCTTCCCTGTCCTTTGGTGGTTTTCTATTTCCTATCTCAGCCATAGCCGGTGCATGGGAAATTCACCTTCCCCTTGGTTTTGACCCTTAAGAAGATCCATCACACTTCCAACAATTTAGCAGTAATTTACAACATAATCAAACACACATACACTTATCATTAGCTCATTAGACTCATCCACACTCACTGAATTGAGCACCTTAATCTTTCCACTGCCGACCTAGACACCCCTGTCTATAGAATCTATAAACCTAGGCTCTGAAACAAAAAATTATAACACCTAATTCTGGGCTTTATACTAAAAATTTAATTTAAGAATAACACATTTTGTTTCATAAAATTACTATTTATATTGCAAAACCAACCCTGGAAAAATGTATAACATAGTCCACTTCTATATAAAAAGTCATATGATTGCTAGCACATCAGCCCATTGCCATACTAAGCATTTACACAAACGTTACACAAGTATGAGCACACTAATTCGTACTCTGCAAAATATTCAAGTCCTAAAATTATTTTTAAAGTGTTGTTACATGCCAAAAATAACATTTCAACTATATACAGAGCCAAGAGGAAAAAGAACAAAAACTGACACAAGCCCCTTCCCCGACAACTCCTGGCTAGACCTTTAGTTTCGGCAATGGATTTTAAAGAAATTTTTTAGTGAGTATCCAATAGCTTCCAATAACAGAGCCAAAAATAACAAGATACACAAATTGTATCATCACATAGATACTATTCATCACTCACACAACTCAAACCACAATATTGGTTCTTGTCTAACGTATGACCTATGACACGTTGCTAACTCTAGTTCTCGTCACTTAGACAATTCAATCACACAACTTATTTTAGTCATGTGGACAATTCATCCCAACAGTTAATGATGAACACTCAATATTGCATTATTTCATAGCCTTTCACATCCTATTTAGGCTTACTAACTAACTAACTTGTTTTACTTAGTGCATTTTGTAGCTTAAGCCTTGATTTTTGTCTTGCAAGTATTCTAGGTATAAATATGGAGTTTTAGCATGGATATGATGACAAGGAACAAGGTGGCAGTGAGTTTGCTTAGGATTAGATGAAGTCAGAGGCCTTGCAAAGTCAATTGGAGAACGAAAAAGAACTACTGATAAGTGTTCTACTAGTAGGAGGACAGGAAGACAAGGATCTACTAGTAGGAAGTAAGTTCTATTGGTAGGTGAGTTCACTGAAGTTTACAACTTTTCATTAGAGAAGTTCTATCGATAGTTGTATCACGTTCTACTAGTAGTTAAAGCCCCAGTACTATTATTAGAAGAGTCCTAATGGATGTATTATTGATAGGAGAAGCTATAGAAGTCTCACAAGTTCCTGATTGGCAGAGAACTACTGGTAGGTCTATGTGCTACCGGTAGATCAAGACAGATATTCCTGGGAAGCTTAATTAAAGATCAAAATTTGCCAAATCTTTTGGGGATTGTCAACTAATAGAATTGGGAGATGATTTTGGGATCGATTTTTTTCAAAGAGCTAAAGATTCTCCTTCCTAATCATTACAAATAGAGCCTGTTTGGTGAATTAAAGGGGACGAACAAGTTTTACATAGGTTTACGAGTTTGCTTTTATAGAGTTTTATGGTTTGATCTATAGATTTTTATTAAACATTCAATCTCTTATTTATTGTTCAATTGTCTTTACTTCCAATGTTTTGTTATCCACATTCAGTTTTCATTACAAGTACCCAATTCAAATTCTGTTATTTACTATTTCGAATTTACTCATCTCTTCTTTCGAGCTTTACATTATTGTCGTTATCACGGGTGAGTAGTCTTCTTCTGGATGATTTGAGGAAAGAGTCTCAAACCTGTGAATTAGAATGTATGCCTTAACTACGACTTTAGCATTAATGTGATTGATTGAATAGGTTATGCTTTTGGAAACCAAATTGGTTGCATACGTCCCTATTATTTGTATGCAATTAGTCTTGGTACAAATAATTGTGGTGTTTCCTACAACCTTTATAGTATATATTCTTTGATAATAAACCATCTCTCAATCGCTACATTAGTCTGTTTGAAGTTTTGGTTAAAAATCATTCATCTGTAGTTGTTTGAATATGAAAGCAGATGAGTTATAGATTTAAGGTAGAAACTTTTATTTATAAGTGGGAGGAATTCTGAAGATTATCCAGTTTTTCCATTTATTCACTACTAGTTAAATCTCAGAATTCACGAACTTATGAACTTTTTTATTTTGTTTTTATCACCTTGAATTCCAATTCTTTTCCTGAGGAGACGACCTTGGAATTTTGTTCAAGTTACTGCACGATATCTTTCTCTCACGCTTGGAGCTTTCGTAAAAATACAACCCCTTTTGGAGGGCAAACATTTTTGGCACCATTGTTGGGGATAGTTAAAGGAAATTTAAGGTGATACAAAGATATTTAGGTATGTCTTGTGATCTTCATCATGAGTGTAGGTGCGTATCTCTATTGTAATTTACTTTTTTGTTTCTTGCAATTTTAATATTAGGTAGTACAGTTGCATGTGGGCTAGAGACCAAGCAGACTGACTTGTTAGACTTAGATAGAACGTACCACCAGTTTTAGGTATGGCTATCCAGAATAACAATGATGATAACAATTTACCTAATATTGTATCAGCAGGGGGTAATGGTGGGAATAATCCGGTTATAGTTCCACCTGATCGGACTATGAACGATTATCTTCAACTAACCCACTATTCCTCACCATCTTGCATTGTACTTCCGGTGCTGGCATACCAATTCATCGTTAAATTGGGGATGCTCCAATTACTCACTCAATTCCATGGAATGATAAGTGAAAAATGTTATCTCCATCTCAAGGAATTTGAGAAAGTAATCAGTACATTCTTGGAAAAAAATGTGCAAGAAGAAATGGCTAGAATGAAAAATTTTCCCTTTCTTGCTTAAAGATAAAGCAAATACTTGGTTAAATTCATTGAAACCATGGATAATCTTTACTTGGGATCAAATCTAAAAGAAAATTTTGACTAAATTTTTCCTTGTTCATAAAACTACTAATTTGAAAAAACAAATCTAGAATTTTGTCGAGAAACCAAATGAGTAGTTTTACAAATGTTGTGAAAGATTTAAGGAGCTCTTAAACTCCATTCCGCATCATGGCTTTGAACCGTAACAGATGGTAACTTTCTTCTATGAGGGAATTACCCCTGCACATCATTAGTTCATTGACATGATGTGCAATGGAGAGTTTTTACAAAAAAAGCCTTGATTGTTTAGTAGAGAGTGCCCAATCTTGAGACATTTCAGATCCTACTAATCGATCAACATAATCATCAACTCCTCAATCGTCTAGTGGAGAAAAATATTAATTGTGAGAGAAAGATGAGCTCTTATCCATGATTGCTAAAATTTCAAGGGAGGTGGATAGTTTAGAGTTACAAAAGGTCAGCGAGGTAACAAGTGTGCCCAAGGTTGATGAGCCATGTTTGATATGTGAGTCTGTTGAGCATTCTATTAATGAGTGCCCAACCGTACTTATCTGCAGGGATATGCAAGAGTAGGTTAATGCATTTAATCAACTGAGGCAATCATTTTCTCTATACTCCGATAATTACAATCTGGGCTGGCAATACCATCCAAATTTTAGTTGGAAATCTGACAACACTGCCCAACCTCAACAACGTACCCCTACCATGCATCAGTCATCACCAAATTACGCCAATCCTTATTAGGCTTTAGAATGACATTAAATATCAAGTTTCTTAGGCTTTAAATGAGATTAGGGTACAAATCACAAAGATAAACACAACTCTAGGGGCAATGCAATATGAAAAAAAAAAATTTCTGCTCAACCCCAAGAAAATCCGAAGGGTCAATGCATGATTGAGACAATTGAGAATGCAAAAAATTTGAAGTCTATCATTACTCTTCTTTTAATCCTAGAGAAAAAGGAGGCCTCAGTTGATTTAGAAGAGACCAAACTACTTGATGTTGTTGGAGATAGTTGTCATATTCCTGTCCCTTACCCTGATAGATTGCTTATGCTTGCCAAATTATCTAAATACATCTGAAATAATTGAGATTTTTAAGCAGGTGAAAATTAACTTTCTTTTGGATAAAATTAAATAGGTACCATCTTATGCCAAGTTTTTGAAAGAATTGTGTACAGTAAATAGGATGATGAATGTTCAAAAGAGAACTTTCCTCATTTAGTAGGTAAGCTCCATCTTAAGGACAAACACTCCACCCAAGTATAAAAGACTTTAGTTGTTATACTATTTTGATCATCATTGGGGACTGCCAGGTGGAGGAAGCTTTGCTAGATTTAGGAGCAAGTGTGAACCTCCTTCCTTATTCAATTTATTTACAGCTTGAATTAGAATAATTGAAGCCAACACCCATCACACTTCAGATTGCCGACAAAAGTGTTAAGTGCTACAGGGAATAGTGGATGATGTTCTAGTCCAAGTGGAGAAATTTTATTTTCCAGTTGATTTTATTGTTCTTGATACTTGTCCTGTTGCTAACCTTTCTACTCAGATCCCTGTGATATTGGGATGACCATTTATTGCAACTTCTAATGCTTTAATTAATTGTAGAAATGGATTTTTGAAGTTGACGTTCGGGAATATGACTTTGGAGTTGGATGTGTTTAGTATTACAAGTAACCTAGAGATGATGGGGAAGTAACAGTTCAAGAAGAAGAAGTATTCATTCAAGGTTCATGGGAGCCTAAGTTTGAATAATTACCACCTATAGAGAAACATGCTCTACCATCAACTGTTCAGCCACCAAAACTTGATTTGAAGCCACTCCCATCAGCCTTGAAGTATGCTTATTTGGGAAGTAATGGTACTTTCCCAGTGGTGATCAATTTATCTTTGTTACCTAAGCAAGAATCAAGGCTTCTACAATTGTTCAAGACCCATAGGGGAGCTATTGGGTGGACTATAGTAGATTTAAAGGGAATTAGTCTTCTCATATGCACCCATAGGATCTACCTAGAAGATGATGCAAATTCTTCACGCCAACCGCGATGACAATTGAATCCTATAATGAAGGATGTGGTANAAAAAAAAAAATTTCTGCTCAACCCCAAGAAAATCCGAAGGGTCAATGCATGATTGAGACAATTGAGAATGCAAAAAATTTGAAGTCTATCATTACTCTTCTTTTAATCCTAGAGAAAAAGGAGGCCTCAGTTGATTTAGAAGAGACCAAACTACTTGATGTTGTTGGAGATAGTTGTCATATTCCTGTCCCTTACCCTGATAGATTGCTTATGCTTGCCAAATTATCTAAATACATCTGAAATAATTGAGATTTTTAAGCAGGTGAAAATTAACTTTCTTTTGGATAAAATTAAATAGGTACCATCTTATGCCAAGTTTTTGAAAGAATTGTGTACAGTAAATAGGATGATGAATGTTCAAAAGAGAACTTTCCTCATTTAGTAGGTAAGCTCCATCTTAAGGACAAACACTCCACCCAAGTATAAAAGACTTTAGTTGTTATACTATTTTGATCATCATTGGGGACTGCCAGGTGGAGGAAGCTTTGCTAGATTTAGGAGCAAGTGTGAACCTCCTTCCTTATTCAATTTATTTACAGCTTGAATTAGAATAATTGAAGCCAACACCCATCACACTTCAGATTGCCGACAAAAGTGTTAAGTGCTACAGGGAATAGTGGATGATGTTCTAGTCCAAGTGGAGAAATTTTATTTTCCAGTTGATTTTATTGTTCTTGATACTTGTCCTGTTGCTAACCTTTCTACTCAGATCCCTGTGATATTGGGATGACCATTTATTGCAACTTCTAATGCTTTAATTAATTGTAGAAATGGATTTTTGAAGTTGACGTTCGGGAATATGACTTTGGAGTTGGATGTGTTCAGTATTACAAGTAACCTAGAGATGATGGGGAAGTAACAGTTCAAGAAGAAGAAGTATTCATTCAAGGTTCATGGGAGCCTAAGTTTGAATAATTACCACCTATAGAGAAACATGCTCTACCATCAACTGTTCAGCCACCAAAACTTGATTTGAAGCCACTCCCATCAGCCTTGAAGTATGCTTATTTGGGAAGTAATGGTACTTTCCCAGTGGTGATCAATTTATCTTTGTTACCTAAGCAAGAATCAAGGCTTCTACAATTGTTCAAGACCCATAGGGGAGCTATTGGGTGGACTATAGTAGATTTAAAGGGAATTAGTCTTCTCATATGCACCCATAGGATCTACCTAGAAGATGATGCAAATTCTTCACGCCAACCGCGATGACAATTGAATCCTATAATGAAGGATGTGGTATGGGTTGAAAGTTTGAAGTTACTTGACGTAGGAATTATCTTCCCCATTGTTGATACTAGGTGGGTGAGTCCCACATAAGTAGTCCCTTAGAAGGTGGGAGTCACCATGGTTGCTAATGAGAAGAATGAGTTGATTCCTAAAAGAACAGTGACTGGGTGGGGGGTTTGCATTGACTACAGGAAGCTGAATTCATGTACCCGAAGGGACCATCTTCCATTACCATTCTTTGACCAGCTTTTGGAACGAATGGCTGGGCATGCATTTTATTGTTTCTTGGATGGGTATTTAGGTTACAACCAAATTGAGATAGCCTTACAAGATCAAGAAAAGACAACATTCACATGTCCCTTGGGAATGTTTGCTTACAAAAGGATGTCATTCTATCTCTGCAATGCGCTAGGCATGTTTCAAAGGTGCATGATGAGAATTTTTAATGATATGGTGGAAATGATTTTTGAGGTCTTTATAGATGATTTCTCTATATTTGGTGTTTTGTTTGATGGTTGGTTGAAAAATTTGGAGATGGTACTGTAGATTTGTTAAGAAGAAGGTTTGGTGCTTAACTGGCAAAAGTGTCATTTTATGGTGACCCAAGGCATAGTCCTCAGTCACATTATGTCAAAGAAAGGGATAGAGGTAGATAAAGCCAAGGTTGATTTGATTTCCAATCTCCCTATTCTCAAATTTGTTAAAGATGATCGATCATTTCTTGGTGATGTTGGGTTCTACAGGCAATTCATAAAAGGTTTTTGTGCCTTAGCACGACCTTCATGTAATATTTTGGCCAATGATGTTTGTTTTGAGTGGAGAGTAGATTGCGAGGCAACTTTTAAAGGCTTAAAAGGATGCTTATTTCACCTCTAACCATGCAACCACCCTATTGGGAACTTCCTTTCGAGCTTATGTGCGGTGTAAGTGATTATGTAGTCGATGATGCTAGGCCAATGACATGACAAGAAACCCCATGCTATCAACTGCGCTAGTAAGACATTGAATGAGGCTCAGATTAATTATACTATCACTGAAAAGGAGCTATTAGTAGTAGTTTTTGCACTTGATAAGTTTAGGTATACGTTATAGGGTCACATATTGTTATTTATACTGATAATGTTGCTTTGAATTATTTGTGGACAAAGTAGGCTGTCAAGCCAAGGTTGATTAGGTGAATCCTTTTACTCCAAGAGTTTCATATCATCATTAATGATAAGAAAGGAGTGAAAAATGTGGTGACCAACCATTTATTGAGAGTTATGATTGAAAACACAGACGATAATATTCCTATCCCTGAATTTTTCCCTGATGAGCAGTTATTTAATTTGAATGTGAACGTGCCATTGTACGCTGATATTTTTAATTATCTTGTTATATGGAAATTAACTAGTCATTGGAATCCAAGGGACAAGAAGCAATTCCTAGTCGAGTTGAAACAGTTTTACTTTGACAATCCATATTTGTTCAAATATAGCCCTAACCAAGTAATGAGGAGATGTGTGCTTGATGAGGAGCAGAAGGACATGACTGCTTTTTGCCATTCAGAAGCTTGTGGAGGCCATTTTTCTCAAATAAAACATCAACTAAGATTTTAAAATGTGGTTTTTATTAGCCAACTTTATTTAAGGATTGTTTTATATTGTGCACGCATTGTGACAAATGTTAACAGTTAGAAGGAGAGACGCGTAGAAACAAGGTGCCCCTCACACCTGTGTATGTAACAAAAATTTTTGATTTTTGGGGTATTGATTTTATAGGTCCTTTCTCTATGTGATGCCCCTAAAAAAGGGGGTCCTTTCTCAATCTATTGATCAACCATCAACCTGTGGAAGTGCCCGTAAGTGCCACATAACTTGACACCATGTCATCACATCCTCTTCACTTGGATTGTAATCAACATAGAGGTTGGGTAAAGTCTCCCATGTACTGGAGTGCTCCCAAATGTATAACCTGTATACGTTTCAATCACTTGACCATTCCAAGGTCTAAATACATTAATTTGTCCTTAATATTACTCCATTTACACCCTTTAAACAAAAGGGCTCAATGCCCGAAGGCTTGGCAAAGTTATTTTAAATTTTTGAAAATTTAAAACAAACTACCAGTAACTTGTGTATGTGCTACTAGTAGTTTAGCCCTCTACTAGCGAGCTACCAGTAGCTACCCACTACCAGCAAGCTACCGATAGCTCAAGACTTGCTACTAGTAGCTGAGCCTAGTAGGATCGTACTACCAATAGCTAATCAACGTGCTATCGATAGAAAGGCCAAATTTCCCCCCAATTCAATTCTTTTTCAATTTCAACTCACTCAATCTCATACAATATNTAGTAGGATCGTACTACCAATAGCTAATCAACGTGCTATCGATAGAAAGGCCAAATTCCCCCCCAATTCAATTCTTTTTCAATTTCAACTCACTCAATCTCATACAATATTCACCCAAGCTCATATAACATCAAATTTTACACAAAATATCACAAGTCCAAAACTAATTACAAGATTGATTAATAAAAATGTAATTTAAAGTCACAATTCAGCTTTCTTCATCAACGAGGGCCCAAATAAGAGCTGTCCACCGGGGCTTTTCTCGCTCCTAAAATGTTGTCCCTATGAAGAGTGAGCCACGCTCAATAGGGTATCTCCTAAAGAGGCTACTCTCCAAACTAGATGCATATGAAATATTCATATACAATTCCAAAATCAAATAAACATTCATTCAAGAACATACAACTTCAAGAAATGAATGTCACAATACTATGCCAAGTTATGAGGTGTGACTCGGCATTTATGGACTCCCACCAATGGCTCTACCTACATCGACACTCTTTATGGACTCAATACCAATGGAGTACATCTCCAAATCACTAGGTCTTGCACCCGAGGGATAATCTAACCCTTTTTGCTAATCCCGACCCTATTTTCAATTCAACCCGCGCCACTCTCAATCAAATCTTGGCCCAACTTTCCCAAGCCCGTGTATCAACCCACCAAGGATGGTGTTTGATCAAAACCATGCACACACCCACACCCATGTCACATGCCCATGAATGTGATGTTTCCCGTGCATATGAAATGCATTGTACAATTGCATTTCACATCATTATGCAACCAAGATTTCAATTGCAAATACGACATCTTGTTCAACATGTCATAAACACAATATAAACAATTCCAAATCCTTAATATAACTTATATCATTATGCATTTAATTACATTCTAACATCACCACTAAGCATGTTCTATCAGTTTCATTTAAATAACATATTTATCAATCATAAGCATTTTATCAAACACCTTTAAAGCACTTAATCATGCCCAATTTATCACACTCTCATACAAGCAATTTCAACAATACCAAATTCATGAAAAATTGGTTTAATACATCTTATACCATTTCCCGTACTCCAGTTATGCCAAAAATATATTTATACAAGAGATTTTATCTTAAATCATGCTAGCATTTCATACGAAATCCTAGGCTGAAAATAAACCTAGGTAGAAGAAGAATCCTACCTCTTAAAGCGTAATACGAATGGTAGGCATAACTCTCGTAACGTAGAACACTTTTGTTCTTGGCTTGATGGAATTCGACGAAAGGTTTGCTCTAGATCGTAGATAGAAGCTTTTCTTTTCCTTTCTCTCTCTACTAAAAATCAGCAGGGTATTGGAGAGAAGATCTAATTTTTTTCCCC
Organism: Ilex paraguariensis; assembly: GCA_963454935.2. NCBI lineage: Eukaryota > Viridiplantae > Streptophyta > Magnoliopsida > Aquifoliales > Aquifoliaceae > Ilex > Ilex paraguariensis. Next base: position 673,635 of record CAUOFW020001058.1, on the reverse strand, counting down.
TATTTATACCCCTCAATATTTGCTCACCATGCGCCACATGTCCCACCTTTTAATGATCCGATTTCATCCCAAATTAATTAAATATCATCCCATTTTAAGTTCAATATATTTTATCTAATCTAACTTTAAATTATTTTTCATATTTCGTAATTAAAATCCGATCACATTTATTTTGGTCACGTAATACCCAATTGCATCGTAAAACATAAAAAATTCAACTATCTCAGAATTCAACAAAATTTGACTGGGTAACTAGATTTCATGAGACGAATCCAACAGTGAGGTCCGTTTCATCATTCAAGTTCAAGAAAAATTTGGATTTTCAACCCGTACCGTATCAACTAATTATCATTTTGTCCTTTTCGTAAAAATTCAAATTTTCCCAGGTTTTAAACCCTATATGTTTGGTTATATTTGCATTCTTTTGGAAGTTGACTATCTATCAAAGTGGATAAAGCTATCCTAACTAGATGCTTCTTGTATAGAAAGACTCATTGGTTCAAGGTAAGTACCTTGGTTAGATCTTCATGACTACTCTTCAATCTTCACCATTATTGTACTTCATTTAAAGGATAGAATATTAACGCTATGGTTGGATGCCTTGTAGAAACACTTGATTGTGTGTAGACGGGTTGAGTGAATTGATCCGAAATGTGTACACCCAAGTACAGGCGGTCAAGCTATAGTAATAATCTAGTTAAGTCTGGAGTCAAATCCACAGGGAACTATGATTGGTGTTTTGAAGTAAGCAATGACAGAGACCAAGTAACTAGAAACCTTGAGAGTTTGAAGTTATGGGGTTTGTTGGATAGAATAAAAGATTCTTTCCAATTGATTTTTTTTCTAGACAAAATATACGATAAATTATCAAAGGTAACGACCACTCTTTAGTTCGAGGATTAGAACATGTAATTAATCATCTAATTTATTATACTCATGCTTTATAACTCAATCAACCCCCATGTCAACAAGAAGTTAATCAGAAGATAAAAATGGACTGTGAAAATTAAGCGCATGATTCTGATGCCTTTCTAGATGTTTACAAGAATTGTTTGTGCCGAGACTCAACCCGTCTACAAACAAGCAAGTGTTTCTACAAGGCATCTAACCATGACATTAATGTTCCATTATTTAAATATAGCACAATAATGATAAAGATTGAAATGTTGTAATGAAGATCTAGCTAGGGTATTTGCCTTGAACCAACGGGTCTTTTTATGCAAGAGTCATCCGTGTCATAGAAAGAATCCACAGTTATAAAAAGTACCATAGCTTTGCTAGATGAATTCAATCATTTAATAAGCAAGTGGAATATAAAGCATTAAAGCCTAAAAGAGACGCACAAATATGACTTTCGGATAATTTATACATATTCATCACCTTTTACTAAAAAGTGAAAGAAGAACTACTCACTCTTCATGGCTTTGGTAAAGCTAGAAAAGTGAGTGATACTCATCCCTCCAAGTAGAGGAGTTGCAATGTGAAATACACTAAACAAAGAGCCAATCTTTAACTAAGAATGAGTGAATCACGTCCCACCCTCTACGACTTTGGTAAAGCTCTAGAAAAGTGGAAGAGTTTCACTCCTCTAAGAAAGAAGGAAGCTCAAGCAATGGAAATGAAAGAAATGAGCAATGAAAGTAGAAGAAAACTAGTCACTTTTGGAGGGTTGCTTCCTCAATCAACAAATGGAGGGTTGCTTCCTCAACCAAAAGATGGAGGGTTGCTTCCTCAACCAACAAATAAACTATCTCTCTTGATACAAGCAAATATAAATCTAAGAGTAATACTAACTATATGAANGGAAGTTGACTATCTATCAAAGTGGATAAAGCTATCCTAACTAGATGCTTCTTGTATAGAAAGACTCATTGGTTCAAGGTAAGTACCTTGGTTAGATCTTCATGACTACTCTTCAATCTTCACCATTATTGTACTTCATTTAAAGGATAGAATATTAACGCTATGGTTGGATGCCTTGTAGAAACACTTGATTGTGTGTAGACGGGTTGAGTGAATTGATCCGAAATGTGTACACCCAAGTACAGGCGGTCAAGCTATAGTAATAATCTAGTTAAGTCTGGAGTCAAATCCACAGGGAACTATGATTGGTGTTTTGAAGTAAGCAATGACAGAGACCAAGTAACTAGAAACCTTGAGAGTTTGAAGTTATGGGGTTTGTTGGATAGAATAAAAGATTCTTTCCAATTGATTTTTTTTCTAGACAAAATATACGATAAATTATCAAAGGTAACGACCACTCTTTAGTTCGAGGATTAGAACATGTAATTAATCATCTAATTTATTATACTCATGCTTTATAACTCAATCAACCCCCATGTCAACAAGAAGTTAATCAGAAGATAAAAATGGACTGTGAAAATTAAGCGCATGATTCTGATGCCTTTCTAGATNATTTTATCTTAAATCATGCTAGCATTTCATACGAAATCCTAGGCTGAAAATAAACCTAGGTAGAAGAAGAATCCTACCTCTTAAAGCGTAATACGAATGGTAGGCATAACTCTCGTAACGTAGAACACTTTTGTTCTTGGCTTGATGGAATTCGACGAAAGGTTTGCTCTAGATCGTAGATAGAAGCTTTTCTTTTCCTTTCTCTCTCTACTAAAAATCAGCAGGGTATTGGAGAGAAGATCTAATTTTTTTCCCCTATTTATACCCCTCAATATTTGCTCACCATGCGCCACATGTCCCACCTTTTAATGATCCGATTTCATCCCAAATTAATTAAATATCATCCCATTTTAAGTTCAATATATTTTATCTAATCTAACTTTAAATTATTTTTCATATTTCGTAATTAAAATCCGATCACATTTATTTTGGTCACGTAATACCCAATTGCATCGTAAAACATAAAAAATTCAACTATCTCAGAATTCAACAAAATTTGACTGGGTAACTAGATTTCATGAGACGAATCCAACAGTGAGGTCCGTTTCATCATTCAAGTTCAAGAAAAATTTGGATTTTCAACCCGTACCGTATCAACTAATTATCATTTTGTCCTTTTCGTAAAAATTCAAATTTTCCCAGGTTTTAAACCCTATATGTTTGGTTATATTTGCATTCTTTTGGAAGTTGACTATCTATCAAAGTGGATAAAGCTATCCTAACTAGATGCTTCTTGTATAGAAAGACTCATTGGTTCAAGGTAAGTACCTTGGTTAGATCTTCATGACTACTCTTCAATCTTCACCATTATTGTACTTCATTTAAAGGATAGAATATTAACGCTATGGTTGGATGCCTTGTAGAAACACTTGATTGTGTGTAGACGGGTTGAGTGAATTGATCCGAAATGTGTACACCCAAGTACAGGCGGTCAAGCTATAGTAATAATCTAGTTAAGTCTGGAGTCAAATCCACAGGGAACTATGATTGGTGTTTTGAAGTAAGCAATGACAGAGACCAAGTAACTAGAAACCTTGAGAGTTTGAAGTTATGGGGTTTGTTGGATAGAATAAAAGATTCTTTCCAATTGATTTTTTTTCTAGACAAAATATACGATAAATTATCAAAGGTAACGACCACTCTTTAGTTCGAGGATTAGAACATGTAATTAATCATCTAATTTATTATACTCATGCTTTATAACTCAATCAACCCCCATGTCAACAAGAAGTTAATCAGAAGATAAAAATGGACTGTGAAAATTAAGCGCATGATTCTGATGCCTTTCTAGATGTTTACAAGAATTGTTTGTGCCGAGACTCAACCCGTCTACAAACAAGCAAGTGTTTCTACAAGGCATCTAACCATGACATTAATGTTCCATTATTTAAATATAGCACAATAATGATAAAGATTGAAATGTTGTAATGAAGATCTAGCTAGGGTATTTGCCTTGAACCAACGGGTCTTTTTATGCAAGAGTCATCCGTGTCATAGAAAGAATCCACAGTTATAAAAAGTACCATAGCTTTGCTAGATGAATTCAATCATTTAATAAGCAAGTGGAATATAAAGCATTAAAGCCTAAAAGAGACGCACAAATATGACTTTCGGATAATTTATACATATTCATCACCTTTTACTAAAAAGTGAAAGAAGAACTACTCACTCTTCATGGCTTTGGTAAAGCTAGAAAAGTGAGTGATACTCATCCCTCCAAGTAGAGGAGTTGCAATGTGAAATACACTAAACAAAGAGCCAATCTTTAACTAAGAATGAGTGAATCACGTCCCACCCTCTACGACTTTGGTAAAGCTCTAGAAAAGTGGAAGAGTTTCACTCCTCTAAGAAAGAAGGAAGCTCAAGCAATGGAAATGAAAGAAATGAGCAATGAAAGTAGAAGAAAACTAGTCACTTTTGGAGGGTTGCTTCCTCAATCAACAAATGGAGGGTTGCTTCCTCAACCAAAAGATGGAGGGTTGCTTCCTCAACCAACAAATAAACTATCTCTCTTGATACAAGCAAATATAAATCTAAGAGTAATACTAACTATATGAATGGGAGTCTAAGCCTCCATCCAAGCTCTCTACTAGTTCTTGGTGTAGTCTAAGCCTTACAAACCAAGTTCTAGTCTACTACAAGAACCATCTCCCCTTTGAAAGGCGCCCCTAAGGGGAGTATTTATAGGCAAGGAGGAGGGGTGACAAGATAGTGTGAAGGAATAGTGTATGCTGCCCAAGTCCAAGTGAAAGCCAACTACTCTACGGCATGGCTGTGGAGAACGTTCCAACATGATCTGGCATTCGAATGTTGTTTCTATTTTTGCTTTATGGGTGTTCGAACGTTGTCTGGCGTTCAAATGTGTCTTTTGTCTTTGCTTTATGGGCATTTGAACGCCAGATGGGGCTTGACCTTCTCGCTCAAGTGGCATGTGGTCTTCTGTGGAAACCTATTTTCACACTCCATACACATCTTGGCGCTTTGCCCTCATCACTTGGTCCTCAATCAATTCAAGTGGACATTTGAACATGAGTTGGTGTTTGAACGTGGTACTCAAGGACCTTAGGGTCTTCCTTCTTGGCTGCAACACGCCTTGTCTCAGCAATCTGGTCTTCACATGTTTTAAGGTAACGTTCGAACATTGATTGTCGTTCGAATGTTCTTGGCTTGGTCCAAGCTTTTCCAATTTTGCTCTAGAATATGTTCGTGTTGCAAGAAAGTCTGATATTCATTACCTTTGGTCCCTTGTACAATTTATGCCCTAAAATGTCATCATTATAAACTCCATCAAAGTATAATTAGTCTTAAAAAGGCTTGGAAACATGCTAGTTTTAACTACTAATCACACCTCCCAACCCAAATATTGCTAGTCTCTTGTAATACAACAAGAATGGAATGTAAATCTATTTCTAATGTCTTTTTGTAGGTCATCCAGTTGCATTTAACTTATGCAACAAGCCATTGAACCACTAGGTTTACCCTAGTGGATGAGTGTTGTCTCGTGAGAGTTTTCAGTGAACTTACCCATAAACTTCAGTTGAACAAATGTGTGAGATTGCTGATTAAAGTGAATTAGCATCATGGTTGTTGGGACTCTCAACCTTCAATCTTGACTTATCCTGCATGCTCCTCTTTCATAGATATTTACTCTATGAAAAAATTAGCACCGGTCNCTTTGGTAAAGCTAGAAAAGTGAGTGATACTCATCCCTCCAAGTAGAGGAGTTGCAATGTGAAATACACTAAACAAAGAGCCAATCTTTAACTAAGAATGAGTGAATCACGTCCCACCCTCTACGACTTTGGTAAAGCTCTAGAAAAGTGGAAGAGTTTCACTCCTCTAAGAAAGAAGGAAGCTCAAGCAATGGAAATGAAAGAAATGAGCAATGAAAGTAAAAGAAAACTAGTCACTTTTGGAGGGTTGCTTCCTCAATCAACAAATGGAGGGTTGCTTCCTCAACCAAAAGATGGAGGGTTGCTTCCTCAACCAACAAATAAACTATCTCTCTTGATACAAGCAAATATAAATCTAAGAGTAATACTAACTATATGAATGGGAGTCTAAGCCTCCATCCAAGCTCTCTACTAGTTCTTGGTGTAGTCTAAGCCTTACAAACCAAGTTCTAGTCTACTACAAGAACCATCTCCCCTTTGAAAGGCGCCCCTAAGGGGAGTATTTATAGGCAAGGAGGAGGGGTGACAAGATAGTGTGAAGGAATAGTGTATGCTGCCCAAGTCCAAGTGAAAGCCAACTACTCTACGGCATGGCTGTGGAGAACGTTCCAACATGATCTGGCATTCGAATGTTGTTTCTATTTTTGCTTTATGGGTGTTCGAACGTTGTCTGGCGTTCAAATGTGTCTTTTGTCTTTGCTTTATGGGCATTTGAACGCCAGATGGGGCTTGACCTTCTCGCTCAAGTGGCATGTGGTCTTCTGTGGAAACCTATTTTCACACTCCATACACATCTTGGCGCTTTGCCCTCATCACTTGGTCCTCAATCAATTCAAGTGGACATTTGAACATGAGTTGGTGTTTGAACGTGGTACTCAAGGACCTTAGGGTCTTCCTTCTTGGCTGCAACACGCCTTGTCTCAGCAATCTGGTCTTCACATGTTTTAAGGTAACGTTCGAACATTGATTGTCGTTCGAATGTTCTTGGCTTGGTCCAAGCTTTTCCAATTTTGCTCTAGAATATGTTCGTGTTGCAAGAAAGTCTGATATTCATTACCTTTGGTCCCTTGTACAATTTATGCCCTAAAATGTCATCATTATAAACTCCATCAAAGTATAATTAGTCTTAAAAAGGCTTGGAAACATGCTAGTTTTAACTACTAATCACACCTCCCAACCCAAATATTGCTAGTCTCTTGTAATACAACAAGAATGGAATGTAAATCTATTTCTAATGTCTTTTTGTAGGTCATCCAGTTGCATTTAACTTATGCAACAAGCCATTGAACCACTAGGTTTACCCTAGTGGATGAGTGTTGTCTCGTGAGAGTTTTCAGTGAACTTACCCATAAACTTCAGTTGAACAAATGTGTGAGATTGCTGATTAAAGTGAATTAGCATCATGGTTGTTGGGACTCTCAACCTTCAATCTTGACTTATCCTGCATGCTCCTCTTTCATAGATATTTACTCTATGAAAAAATTAGCACCGGTCACATTGGCATTTGGAATTCCTTGTGTAGTAGGAATGGTCTTTCTAGAAACAAGAATTGTTGTATAACAATCATTCCACTTTACCACCTTCCATGGATAGCTTTGATTTCACAAACCTCTCTAAGAATGCTCTCAGCAAAAATTTGCTCTAATTATAGTGACTTGTCTCTCAAAGGGCTTGTGATCAAAAGATGGCCAATTGAAAAATCCCATGCACAATTAGTATAAAAGTGAAGTTTTGAGGAAACAAACTTAATTTTGGCATAATCTCATGGAAGAATATTGATGCAAATAAAGAAATACTAGTTAATATACCCCACTTGTAGTCGACGACCTACACATGCATCAGTCTTGAGATTAATTAAGGCTTTTTATAGGTTGTAATGTGGCTAGAGGTTAGTGGCTAACGAAATGACGTCAATGCTGTTTAAAAGCTATCCCCTTTTTTATGTAGCACACCTCTTTCTAGCTTCTCGACATTTTGCAGGGGAATGGTATTTCTTTCTTTCATTTTTCTCATTTTTCACTTTCTTGGTAATTCCCCTGTCTATCGGTCTCTTTCCTTTTTTGGTTGTTTCCATCGAGTTTTATTTCATTGAACAGTAGCCACCATCTTCTTTTCTATTTTTCTTGCCTTTCTGTATCATACTAATTTATATGAGGGTGCAAGAAAATTAGATAGCAAGGTATGTTAAGTGTACTCTCTTGTGACTTGGTTACCATATGGGTTTTTCAAAATAGAAATCATTCATTGAAGGCTCAAGCATGACTAACTAGGGATATTCTTTTTAAAGAAATAGCTAAGGCTTATAGTCAAATCAAAGATGGCCTAAGATCCTTTCTTAAGTATGTGCACATGTATGTGTCATATGCAAAGGTTCCCTGTGGGATATGTCAATAGATCACTTTAGTTGCGTCAATCAAAGCAAGGTTAATGAGATTATTAATAAAAATGAAAATGAAAGAGCTTACTTGAGTAAATGTTGATATTCTCTCAAAAGCTTCGTAAAGCTCAAAACTTACCATGGTATTCTTTGTCACCTCCACTGGTTATGCCGGGTGTTTTGGAGAATGTCGATTATATATCAATTCCATTTTTGAGTCTAATCATCTTGTGCCTTAAGAATAACAAATACTAATGTACATTTGACAAAAGAGAAAATACCAATTTTCCAAGAAATGTGGTTTTAAGTCTTGGTTTCTAAGTTAATGCGTCAAACCAATCATATGCTTAGTCATTTTAACAAGCAGTCTTAGAATCCACATTCGTTCCATTATTTATTAACAAGAATTACTAAAGTGTTAATACTACACATGAATTTAAATAGATAAAAGTGACAAACTGAATCATTCATTTCATAAAGTATGATCGTTTACATCAATATCAAAGATTCAATTCATCCTCAAAAGAAGTGACCAAACACAAAAATTTCAACTATCCACAATTTCCTACCAAGGAAGAAACTTACATCCACAAAGAAGAAACAACATCACACAAGAAGAAACAAACATCCACAACAAACTATAATCAAGAATAGGAATCCCTCTCCTAATCTCCTCCATCTCACTCTCCCCCAGATCTACTATTTCCCCCAGGTACACCATGTCCACCCCTCAGAAGGCAAATCATCTCATCCTGCTTAGCTTCAATGCTAAGCATGATGTCTCATAGAGAGCCCCTGGCACTGGTGCTAGAACTAGGGCCTGCCTCCTGGGGATGCTCTCTCTTTTCCTCTAACTCTATCTCCTCCTCAAACCTCACCCCCATTGGAAAAAAAAATGAAATCCTCCCTGAGATGGCTCGGTTACTTTACGCATTTGGGAAGAGCCACATTATCGACCTTCCTTCCTTGGTTTTGACAAAAATGAAGAAAGGATGGGATGTGAGAAGGAATGCGCTACCCTTTGGCACCTTGGTCACGAAGATGTGCAAGGACTATGGGATTAGGGTGAGGCCAGAGATGAAGATATAAAGACTAATAGGGCCACTAACCAAGGCTTCCTTTTGGAGAAGCCAAGGTAATAGTAACACCTTGGCAGCTAGACACGAGGAGCCCCCTACCCGAGGAGAGGATGAGGTGTAAGATGAGCTCGATCGGGACACTACAATCAAATTCAATATTTTATACTTATCTGTTAACTCTCGTTGTCTTAAAAATCTCTTCCTCGCCCAAGAAAATGTAGGCAACCCAGTCAACTCTACCCCTACTATGTTCATCACCATGTTTTTCCTTGGGGGATAGGTGGGACTTGGTACTCGAGGTACCTCTTATCTAAGCTCTCGAATATAGTTTTCATCCACATCAATGTGAGTCCCCCTCACATAGTTTTTCAACACACCATTGACTATTTCGGCGTTGGAGTAAAACTCCCGCACCAAGTCAATCACGACATCTCCATCGTTTCTCAAGTACAATGACCAACCCCTTCTCTCTATTTTCACAAAGATTCCCAATTCTGCAAAGTCACTCAAGATCACATCCCGCTCACATACAATAGCTTGATTTTGGTAAAAGTTCTCATATCTGTCTGCTTTGAGGGCGCCTGGGAAGCAAGTTTGGTCATATCTTCGCATAATAGGTCTTCCCTCTCTCTCCTCAATGACCTCCTCCATCATATTGGGCTTCTGAGTTGGTGTATAATGCTTGGCAGATAGCTTGACCCTTGGAGGCATGATGTTTCGGGTTTGAGGGTGTTAAGGGTTGAAAATTTTGATTTTCTTGTGGGAATGATGATAAATGATGTGGGAATGGCCTTGGGATGGTTGATTTTGGGTAGAAATGGGGAATGAGGGGTGTTTTGAGGGCTGGGTAATGAAAAATAGCCCTAGGGTTTGGCGGTTGTTTCAAAAGTTTGGGGGTTTTAGAATGAAGAAGACGAACCAAGCTTTTATAGCCTAAGAATTTACGTTTAAACGTTAACATCGTTTGAACGTGTGTAGAAGAATTTTAAACAGATCATTCAAACGTGGATGGTGTTTGAACATGGTGAGCTCCTAGTACTTTTGAATTTTGTTAGAGACCAAAGTACTGTAAGCTCTTCTCATTCGAACGGTGGCATCATTTTTTACCACTAAGACTCTAGACTTTTTAGGCACAACTTGGGTTGGACTAACCCATTTGCTATCGGAGATGTCAAAACAGCACAATTAGCTTGAATAGTGCACTGACTGCAACTTCAAGCCCGATTTAGACCTTGATGTAGTCAATATATCTCAAAAATNACAATTAGCTTGAATAGTGCACTGGCTGCAACTTCAAGCCCGATTTAGACCTTGATGTAGTCAATATATCTCAAAAATAAAAACATAAAAGTTTTGTATCTCTTTCTTATCATTCCATATCATCTTGAATCATCTCAATCGGATCTCGGATGAGAGAGTTATGCCCAGATAACGAAGTGATATCAAAACAGCCCAATTAGCTTGAACAGTGCACTGGCTGCAACTTCAAGCCCGATTTAGACCATGATGCAGTCAATATATCTCAAACATCAAAATATTGAAGTTTTAGAGCTCTTTCTTATCATTTCATATCATCTTGAATCATCTCAATTGGAGCTCGGATGAGACAGTTATGCCCAAATAACAAAGTGATGTCAAAACAGTCCAATTAGCTTCGTTTTGCATTTAACGTCTCCATTTGCATCCTAAATCAAAATATAAGAATAATGAGTACATTTAGGCTTCAAATAAGTATAAAAGGCTTTAAGAAGCACCCTTTATCACCTTTTATTTGCAAACAACGCAAAACTTCATTAATAGCCGGTTCGGATGGGTAAAATAGAAACTTTAGTGTTTCGGGTGTACGTTGACTTTGATTTTGAGATAAATCATAAAAATAAATATTTTTAGGTTAAAATAACATTAAAAATAAATCCAGAACATCAAAAAACCTTAGGGTAGTCATATGGATCAAATTGGAGACTCTTAGTGGCAAAACCATAACTTTGGAGAAAACCAAAACAGGCTGTGAACAGTGAATTTCGAGGCTGAGGTGTTTTAAACCCCATTTTCATCCCATTTGCCCTCATTTCTTTCACTCCACTCTCATCCCACACCTCTTGGAATCCTAGAGAGCATTAGAGAGGAAGAAAGGAAGGGAAAAATAAGAGATTTAAGGATAANAAATCCAGAACATCAAAAAACCTTAGGGTAGTCATATGGATCAAATTGGAGACTCTTAGTGGCAAAACCATAACTTTGGAGAAAACCAAAACAGGCTGTGAACAGTGAATTTCAAGGCTGAGGTGTTTTAAACCCCATTTTCATCCCATTTGCCCTCATTTCTTTCACTCCACTCTCATCCCACACCTCTTGGAATCGTAGAGAGCATTAGAGAGGAAGAAAGGAAGGGAAAAATAAGAGATTTAAGGATAGATTCAAGATCAAAGCTCAAGTTCTTCCTACAAAATAAGGATTCAAAGTACGAGTTTTCTCTCATTCACTTACATTGAGGCTAGGGTATGTATATATGTAAGTTTTGGCTATCAATGGTATATATATGCTATGGAATCATCCTCTTTTAGGCTTTTTGCAAAAATTACATGTTTTGAACAAAGTAGGGTTTAATACCCATGAAATCACCTTTCTAGTTTTAAAATCCTAATTTTTAAAGAGTGATGTATTTCCTTCCTAAATACTTTCTTTATTATGGATTTTGAAACCTTAGTGCTTTGTGTTGGGTAGAAAAATGATGTTATTGTGATCTCATGTATTTTCTTAGTTGGTTGTGGAATTGTTACATGATATATTTTGGGGATTTTGGATAGATGCTTGTAAATTGAGATAAATGTTGGAATTGTATGCTTGGTTGGGTTGTTTGT